>JAOQMM010000171.1:20216977-20242872 GCA_027563515.1 Erythroxylum platyclados | reverse complement strand
TCGTGTGACACCTATTTTTCTAGTTTTCTGTTCGCTTCTTCTTTCGGCCATATCTTTCTCTCCGGGACTCCGATTGACCCATTGACATCCCTACTGCCAGTAGAGAAATTTATATCAATTTTAATAACATAAAAGAACTATTGAGGTGAACAGGAGATTTAAAAAAGAAAAAAAATATGAATATATAAATAAATGATGAATTTAATATAAATAATGATTATATTAATATATTTTTTATGAATTATTTTCTGAAAAGTTGAAATAAATTACAGTTCCTGTTATTACAAATTGATTCGTGCAGAATGTTTATGTGAATTCATTGGTCCTACTGTTTCTTACTTTGATTCAGGACAATGATTACATTATAATGAACGATGTTGATGTCTTACCACATCCGATTCAGACACATGAAATCTGGTAACAGTGAGATGGGAGGAAGACAAATAATTATAATAGTAATAACTAAAAAAAATCAATATTATTATTTACTAGATAAGAGTATGACTAATTTGTTGTTATTATTTTACTGTTACGATAAACGAATATTCAGGACGGAGCATGTTTCTTCAATCACGTGCAATTTCCGGCAAATAGTAATTAAGAATCAGACATCCTCAGATGTCTCCGTCTGTTCTTGTAAGGTTTACTGAAAGTGAAAGTACATTTAAAAAAAAGAATTACTTTATTTATTGCCAACTAACACTATAGTTTAATATTTAATCGGTTTAGTCTAAATTTTTTTTAAATTCAAACGCTAAAAAATTTAATTTATTCGAATGTGATCTATTAATTTTAAAATAAATTAAATTAGATATAATTAGACCGAATTAAATTTGCCAACTCTATTTACTGATAGATGATGTATGAAGTTTACTCTTAAATAAGAGTTTGAAATAGTATGATTTTTTCATTTAATTAGAATAAAGTTACATATTAATCTTTTAATAGTAGTTTGAGTTGAATGTATTTTAAAAAAAGTATTATGCGTAGTTTATATATGTGATTTCTTTTTATTTTGGATGGAGTATACCTAATAATATAAGTTAAATTAAAAATTTAAAATGTGAGAATATTGACCTTTATAAATTTTCTTTCCAAGAATTTATATAAAAATTTATTTATTATTTTGTTTGACTTTTTTTTTTGAATAAATGATAAGAATAGAGGGGAAAAACATACAACAATAATAATATTTAATAAAAATTTCGCTAACACACAAAATTTGAAAAGGTCTATTTGTACGCAATCTTACCGTTAACTAGTAAAGAGGTTGTTTCCAAATGAAGGGGAAAGAAACATAATGTTTAATAAAAATAAAAATTCATCACATTCTTAAAAATAATAAGTATTTACATATTGATTTAAAGATTTACAAAATGATGTCGCTAATATAAAAAAATTCTTAAATATTTAGACTTTAATTTATTATAAATTTAATTATTATTTATCACAAAAGAAAAGAATTAAAAAAATTACACTTTAAATGGTCGTGTAAAACGTCATGAGTTTATTTAATTGAATCATTAATTTGTTAAATAATATTTTTAAAATACATGATTTGGTTAGAGGGTTAGCTTCACATCCTCACTGTCAGCTTCAATGAATGAAATGAGGTGTAACTGTGTAAGTCATAAGACAGCCACCACACACGTCAGCTCATAAGATGGGCCTTTTAAGTTTGGTAGAGACGTATTCTTCATCCAACCATGATTGCTATCTCTACGTTTCTTTTTCTTTTTTTTTTCCACACATATAGACTAACACACATTTACGAAACTTCACAACATATATTGCATTATATGATCAAAAGATATAATTTTCATCTGAAAATAATTAGTCGAGTTCACGTTCGAGCTCGAGTTTAATTGAACTTATGCGATCCAAAGTTTGGGCTGTTTATAATTCAATTAAGATTGAGCTAAGTTGATTATTTTTTAATTTAAAATTTAGAAACAATATCATTTTATTCAAAATAACGTTCACAATTAATATATTCAAGTTTTAAGTCGGGTTAGACTGGCCAACTTAATCTTAAAGTCCATAAATTAAAAAAAAAATTCAAACTTAGCTTAAAACTTAATCAATTTGAGATGAGCTTGTTGGCTTGACAAAGCCTCCTTACAATGCCATCCCTACCTATCAAGTGATGATGAATTCAAAATTGACATTTTGATATGAATGTTAAGTTAATTGCGTGTCAATTGGAATTAAATTCAAAAGAGTCAATCAGTATCATTTCAAATCAAAATGATATTTTATTTAGTTGTTGAAAAATGTATTAATCAAAACAAAATCATTTTAATTAAAATATAAGTTAAAAAAGAAAAATCAGTCAGGTTAAACTATTAAGAATAAAAATATATAAAACTTACTAATTAAATTTGTCACTTGACTTCGGGTCAGTTAATTTTTCAAATAATTTATTTAAAATATATAATTTATAAATTATTACGTACAATATGCATCTATACTAGCATCTATATTATAGTGAATTAGTGATTGCATGTTACATGCTCAAAAAAAATAAAGGTACTTCCAATTTTATGTTTTTTACTGCTCTTTTCAAATACTAAACATTGGTTTTTTAATCTCGCATTAATTTGCTAAGATGGTGAGTAGATAAAATAATAATTAATGCCATACCTTATCATAATTGTTAATTAACACTTAACGAGAGACTTGAATTATTGATCAAAATGGGAATAAGATTCACATGGCCATAACCTTGAAGCACATGGAATTGGTCGGCCTTAGAATATGGAATCTCAAATACATACATTCCCCTATTTAATTTTGCTCCAAGAACATGATGAATAAAAAATTTAAGAGTAATTTGATCATTATCAATTTCTTCTAGGGTTGTAATGGGCTTCGAAATTGAAAATTATTTTTAAATTTAAATAATAACTTAAAATTGTTTTCAAATCCAATTCTAATTGATCCAAAATACCGAAAATCAAACCCGATTAAATCTAGTTTAACTTTTTAACTTCTGAATCAAAATGACCCAAACTCTTACTAATTTGTCATGATTAATAGACTCCAAAAAATTGCCTAAGTTTGAATCCAAGTCCAGTTTCAAACTCGTCCCATTGAATTTAAACCGAACCGGATTACATCTATACATGGAAGACAACAAAAAGCTCACATACTTGACACAGGGATAAAGATTGGATACATTATCAGGGAAAACTTTTATGAAAAGAAAAGAAAAGAACTTTTCTTTTCATCTGGGAAATGGGAACAATGCATGGCATACGTGAAATTGAAGAAACACCATGAAATGCCAGCTTGTTGATTAAAATACCTTTCATGAACAGAGTTACTCTCAATGGGACAGCCCACCATCATACCATCCTCAAGAACATGAATAAAGAATTTTGATCATGAAGAAACAAAACTTCTCTTATTTGGGATTGTGGTTAATCTAATGGGTGGTACTATACTTTTCTCTTGCTCAACAAAAACTCAGAATTCAATTTCCTGTGTCAATAATCTGATCGGAGGGTTAACCGGGAAACAAGTACCGGTACAGCCATGGCAAGCTTAATCACACAAGAGTGAAGGTGATAACAATGGTATTATTGGGTTAGGCTAATGGAAGTTGCATACGATTGTAGTACGGTTAAAGCTTGCTCTATGATGGCTCTGTTCCTGGCTCGCTTCACCCAGTCTCCAGCTATATCTTCTGCTTGGCTGCCTCTGACACCTTCTTGGAGAGTATCTGCTGCTTCAGCAAGCTTTCCTTCAGCTAGGAAACTCTCGACTCTACTAATCACGGACTCGATCCCTTCTCCGGATGGGTCAACTTCCTTAATCTGCAAAAACTATATCAATACAGTATCCCGTACAAGTCTAAAATAGATATTCAGATAATTTTTTATGATCACATACCCTTAGCCAGGATGCAACCTGGGCCAAACCATGGGCCAAGAGGCCACCGCTACCTGGTGGCATCAAAATGTAGTGTCGAAGTGGTCCCTTCAGGGCGTTGAACTAAAACCGAAATGGATATTAGTTAGTGAGAAAGCAAACAAATTCTGTACATCAGTATCCTAAGCTCTTTCTAAAGATATACCACTTTTTTGCGCAAAAGTATTAACGACTAAGCATACTGCCTCTAAAGTAAACATTTCAATATCTGATCCATAAGTTTCTGATGAAGTTGCTGCATGATGACACATCAAGCGAATGAGCAATCACAATTGTTGGTGGCAGCATTTAATTCTGCAACTTTTGGTTTGCCAAGTTGCTTACCTTTTGATTCAATTGCAACAGAGTATCTGTGCCATTATGTCGTGCTTCTTCTGGAAGGGTCGAGAGGACCAAATGCAAAAGTGAGTCTTTATCAATTCCTTCAATATATGGATTTAAAACATCAAGCTCTTGCTGAATTGGTAATCCCTTTGTTAGTGCATCTTCCAATGCTAGTGCTCCCTACAATCCAGACAAAAAATCAATTTGCTCAGCACGAAATAAAATCATTAGCAGAAATGGGGAACATGAAATCAGCCACAGTATAAAAGTAAGATACTTCACATATGTGCACGTGTATGTGGCCATTGAGTGAAGAAAATGAAGACTATTACCAATGCAAGCTTGTGAACAGAATGGATTTGACGCGTTTCTTCAGATCTTGCATAGAAAGCCATGCACAACGCATTTATCTACAAAAGAAACGAAATCTGAACACCTCAGGCTTTAAGAAACAACATCACCAGCAAGCAATCAGAGTTATCTCAACATAAAGGTTCCAAATTCAGCATGGGAAAATAAAGGACAAAGAGCATCTAAATCCTGTTGAGCAATACTCCTTAAGGTTCACATTAAGCAACAAATAATCTTACTCAGAATCATAAACAAGCAATTATAGTTGAAAATAACTCATTTTCATTTAAAGAAAATATCGCACATTGAGGTTTGCTTCAGCCATCTTTTCTATTTGTGCTGCCTTCTCACTAGCAATAGCAGCAGACAGTTCTGCTTTTGCCAACTCCTGCAATGTTTCAAGTTTCTTTTTGACTTCGGTGTCCTACAATCACAGCTTGAATTAGCAACTAAACAACTAGCTCCAAAAGATATATGCTGTTTTTGCAAAATAAAAAATATAAACACCTTTTTTTCAAGCTCTATGCGAAGTTTCTCTTCCATTTTTTCTTGAAGTGCTCTGATAGCAGCTGTTGCTTTTGCTCGCTCTCTTTTTAGTTCCTGAAATGGTCGAAGTTATAGTCTAGTTACAGGGTACAAATTGCCAGGGAGAGGTCGGATTAAAAGTAGCCTAACTGTTCCTATTTATGTGCATATGCTGTTAATTCTGTTTAACTCCATTCATGGAGAATGAAAAAGGTAATAAGAGACAATGTATAAAACCTTATCAAGGATTGCTGCCTCTTCTGCACGCATCAGTTCTCTAGCCCTCAAATCCCTCAATTCCTTTTCATACTTCTCCTGAACATAGAATAAGGATCAGAATGACCAAGCACAGAGTGCGAGAAAGCACCAACAGGAATCAGATTACCTCTACTGATGCTAACTCAAGTTTCTTGCATACCAAGGAAAGAATACAACAAAATTACATTCCAGAATGTACATCAAGACTATTAATAGTTCAAGCCAGGAACAAATATACCTTCAAGGCCTTTTTCTCTTCAGCAAAAGTGCGGGCATCCAACTCAGCTTGCCTCTTTTCAGCTGCATGAATTGCTTGGAGAAAATTCATAACCAACGTCCCATCAACTGTCACAGAACCATCATCTGATTCTTCTATCGCAGTAACAAGAGCCTACATTTGCAAAGAAGATAACTTCAGTAGTTCCTTTCTGTAACATTTCTGTCCATGCAATTAAGCATTCCGATTAACGTAACATTAATCTGCCAAGTAAAAAGCATAGATTGCTTGTTTACCTGCTCACTAGAGTCTTTTGTCACTGAGCTTTCTTCAGCCTTATCCTTAAGAAGATATGTATCAAGTAGACTTGCCCCTTCTCCATCTTTCTCAACTGCAGGCTGCCATGGCAGAATATCAAACACAGTTCTTAACTATGCAAACAACATAGCAAACACAATGGACTCCATGATTTCCCTAGATTTATTTTAAGCTTAAAAAAGGGATCAATTGCACAAAAGCTTCTATTGTGGGATCATCAAATACAAGATCTCGCAAAACTTTTGTTGGGAAAAAAAAAATATAGGCCTTAGTTTCAAGTCCAGTTAGGACTTTCTCTATAGTTATACGGTTTGGATTCATTGTTACTACATCTTTTATAATTGAGAATTGATATTGAGAGTTTTTGCCCTGATACTCCTTTTTCTTTCTTTTCCTATGCAATTTTATGCACCAAATTATCCACAAACAATCAGATTACCTCTGATCTCTTTTCTGCAGTGTGATGCTGAGTGGGTCCAAGATCATCTTCAGGGACTGAGCTAGCCTCTTGTTGTACTTGTCTAACTTGAACATTCTCGTTCGGATATACATCAGTTTTTGCCTCTGGGCTTTCTGCAGGTACACTAACTTTGGTACTTGTATTTTGAGAAGATTCCAATTTATGTTTCTCCTGGACATTAATTCCCTCAGCTTCTGTTTTCACATCAGATGCCACTTCTACATGAGTCTGATTTCCGTCTTCTGTTAAACCAAAAGCTTGCTGATGGGGAACATCAATTTGGACTTCAACATGAGGCGAATCTTTAGGACTTTCATCATCCTTCTTGGTATCAACTTGAGGAAGATCTACAAGAGTCTCAATCTTCTTTTCAGTTACAACACCAGGAAGATCTATTTGGCTTTCAATCTTTGCGGAGGGTTCTTCACTTGTTGTGGATACCACTTGATCCCCTAAGTCTTGAGTTGCCTTTACTTGTTTATGGTCAATTTCAAGTTTAGCTGAATGATGAGAACCGTGCTGATCTTTACCGACAACTTTGTCTAAATATCCTGATTGATATGCTAAAAGAGCTACTCCAGCAACAATGGCACTCCCCAATACAACATTTGTTGAATTGCTTTTTGCTTCTGGTGTTTTACCTTCAGAACCAGTTTTCGGGGAACCATTGCCGTTGGAGGAAGTTGAAAATTGTTTCTTCGTATAAATGAACGACGGTGTCTGCTCGAATTAACCGCAAACTAAATATCAGTATCACCAAAAAGCATTGACCAACTGCAGAAGCTAATAACAACACATTCCCATCTGCTGGAACTCAACAAACCCAGTTCCTGTCCTTTGCCCAACTTCCCATTCTAAATCAAATAAAACCCACAATCCAAAAACTGAGATAAAACGCAAAAACACGGAAAAAAATAACAGCTTTAAAATAGAACAGTATTCATTGAATATTCCTTCAACATTCCAATCCGATATTAACAATTTCAAAAGTTATTGAGATACTCATGAAATACATGCCTGATACGTCGGCTGCCTCGGAATTGTCCTAAACGATCGACGAGACGCAAAGTCCAAAATCGACCTACAAATCCACAAATATTCAACTAATATCAATTGGTGCTGTAATTGCATACCTCAACTAGAACAATCAAATACAGAGCGCATACCTTCGAAACATGGCTTTTATCGGCAACGTACAGGAGGACCTGAGATTCGATTAGAGCTTCGAGTGTTCGATAAAATGACTGACAGAGACAGAGCTGATCTCTAGTAGCGTAGCGTCGAGACTACAAAAGACAGTAATAATAATGTTTTATTTATTTATTTATTACATTTTATGTTTTTCTGTTGGTAGTTGATGATGTGTTAAAACTTTTTTAACACATAATTAATTTTAATGTTAATTTTTAAAATACAATTTTAAATTAAATTAGTTAATTGATTTTTTTACTTTCTGTATATAATTACTTCAAATGTTTTCATTTTTATTCTAATTCAAAATATTTCATTAATATTAAAATAATTCTTATCTTAAGTACAAATTTAATAAGATACTTTTATACATAAAATAAAATTTTTATTGTTATAATATAATACTTTTTATTATTATAAAACTAAAAAATTATTAATTATGTTGTTAATATTAAATTTTTATTTTTATCAATTTTAAAAAATTAAACTAATAATTAAATTAATAAAATAAGAAATTTTGAGTTTCAAAAGATTAACGTATTAAATAATTATAAAATTGGTTAAATTTTAAATTAAATTAAATAATTTAAAATATATTAAAAGAAATTGTTTTTATTTATTAAAAAATTTGAATAAAAATTTATTAATATATAAAAATTATTAATTAATTAATAAATTATTTAATTTTTAACTATAAGAGTTAGAAGTTAGGCAATTCAAAAATTTTATAATTTAATCGATTGAATTTTTTAATAATTAGAATTTATTCGTAACGTGTTATTTCATTTTTTAAATTAAGATATCAAAAATATGTTCAGAGGGCATTTTCGACATTTTAACGAAATATAATGGCAAAACGCAAAAACCCTAACGCCTGAATATTAAGGCAAACGGACAAAAAGATTGGAAATTGTCAGTTCCTCGATTTTCCATTTCCATTTTATCCTTTTCCTCTTTATAAAGAAGCCTTCGTTTGCGTTTTCTCGCACTTTCTCAGTAGTCTGTTTGGTTCAGTTGGTTTTTGTTCTTCGTTTATTTTCCAGGAAATTTAAAAAAAAAAGATTGTGTTTGGTCCAGTGGGTCGAATTCGAGGGTTCACTGTGAAATAAATTATCCACTGGGCGGCAGTTTTTTTGTAGTTTATTTTACTCCGCGGGCATTTGGTTTATCGATCTCTAATGTCGGGTTTTGTTTGTGAAATTTAGGGTTTTTTTACAAAATCTGTTCTCGAGCTTTCGTCGTCGTCGTGGGTGCGTGAGTTTCCTGGAATCGAGGTCAGAGGATTATCGCACATTCAGGTCTACGACTTGTCCTCAATTTGACACTTTTGGTTTTGCTCTGCATTTCAATGTTTGTGTTCCCTTGTGGTGTATTTTGGGGATTTTTTTTACTGATTTGATGTTTCTTCTGTAATAGCTGGGCTGTTTGTTCTGGTTGGACTAGGTGATTCAATGAGTTTACTCTTTTTGTTATTTTAACTTGCTCTCGGTTGTGAGTACTTCTAATAGTTTCTATATCAAAGCTTGTTTGGAAAAGTGAAAGTCTGCAAAATGTGTACTGTAACAGTGCTTTGTTCAATATGAAAAGTTTAGACATATCATTAAAGGAGGGATATTTTCTGGTGGAATGACGTGTGTTTATCTGGTAAACCAAATGGAGCATTAAGTAAAATCATGTGCCTTTGAACAGAATATCTTTGGTTTCCAGCATTTAAGCCGTGACATTTGGTTTTTGTTTGATTCCTGTTACATGCACTAAAGACGTGACATTGTTGTGCATGAGTTGTGGAATTTTCTTCCATTCTTTGCTTCGAAGATGTTTTCAATGATATTTTTTCCACTTATTCAATTTTGCTTTAAAGATAATTTTGCAGATGTTCTTTCTGTTGATAAATAATATTGTTGTGTACCTTTTACATTTCCTCTTGTGAAATCATAGTTATTTCAGCATATCATTACTTCATAGTTGATTCCGTCATGATCTTTTCCTTTATCTTCGTATCCTCCAAAATGTCTGTATGATTTAGATGGTTTCTGTAAGTAGCTAAATTTGAGTTGCATTTGATGTTTGCAGGATTGTGAAGGTGATATTAGTTGGAAAAGATGTCATCCCGATACCCAATTCTAGACAATCGACCAATAGATCAGTGGAAGGTTACAGAATTGAAGGAGGAGCTAAAGAAACGGAAGCTAACAACTAAAGGTTTGAAGGATGATCTAATAAAACGCTTGGATGAAGCACTTCGCATTGAGAGGGAAAATGCTATGAGGGATGCAGACAATGGCATAAATTTGGATCCCCAGCATGTAAGTGCGGAAAAGCAACCTGGACTGGTTTCTATTACTAGTAAGAAGGCTGAAGTTGTGGTTGTGGATGCTAGTGAAAAAGAGAAGTTGGATAATACTACAGCCCAGGATTTTCATATTGACATCAATGATAGTCTAGAAGCCGAGGATCAAGGATACAAAGTTCAAGAAGGTATTGTAACTGATAGTGGAACTAATTCATATATGGTGGAAGGAGGGCTTGCAGCTAACACAAGCACAGTTGAGACCAGTGTTACTGTTACACAGAATGTGGTTTCTGAGTTTGCATTGGATACCAGCATTGGAGTTAAAGAGAATGTGACTTCTGGTGGCACATTAAGTGGTCAAATTGCACATGGTTCTGAAACACAGGAGAGTTTGGGGGTTGATGATTCAAGGCTCCAGCAGGAGGATAAGGATGCAAAGATCCAGCTGGAGGGTGAGGACTTGAAGCCCCAAATGGAGAAAGAGGTTTCCAAGTCCCTGCTGGACAATGAGGATATGAAGCCTGCACACGAGGATGCGATGTGTGACACTTCTACAACAGCATACCAGGTATCTGAGGTCAGCCCTAATTTAGGGTTTCAAGTAAAATCTGATTCTATTTCTACTGATTCTGTGTCAATTAATGAAAAACTAGAACTAAAGGATAATATAATTGCTGATAATGTCAAATTAGAACTAGATGTTGTTAAACCAGAGATTGTGGAACCATTATCCGATAATGTTGTCCCAGTTGGTGGTGAATCACATCCAATGGATGTTGAAGAGCCACAAGAGAAGAAGCCATCAGTTGGAGATAAAGATACCATCAATGCTTCAAATGCAGATATAAGCAAGAAAAATGATATTGTAGAAATCATAGACTCAGAAAAATTAAATTTAGACAGAAGCTCTGGTGATGATTCTATGGAGGATGATGTATTGGAAAGTAAGCAAATTGATTCAAAGTATAATCCTGATGAAGTTGGAGATAAGACTGAGAAAAATGAAGTAATTGCTGGGAAGGAGGAAAGTCTTGTGGATGTTGTTGGAAAGGATTCATCTACTGAGCAAAAAGAAGTACCTGATGAGAACAAGATTCGCTCTTCTGTGCCCACAGAGAAAAGGAAACTTAATGGTGAGCCTGCGTTATTGAATTTCCTTTCCCACCTATTGTAACCTCATTCTTACAAATTTTACTAATTCATATTGTCTGCTTTATTGATGTTCTTTTTGTTTCATTTGCTGATATGGTTTTACTTCTATGTCAAAATATGAATTTTGCATTTATTACCTAATTGTCTTTGAATTATTGTATGATCACTGATAAGCTGGATAAGGTGTTGATCATTTTAGTGGCAAATATGTTTGTATAATTGATGTGTTCTTTAAATTTCATCTTTGACGTTAGGCATATTGCCATGGAAGAATTGGGTATTCTTGTCCTGAGGTCATGCAACAAGTTTAAAGCTAATTCTATTTACTTGTTCTTCCACTTTGCCTACCAGTTTTTCCCATCCGTTTCTTGTTAGTCAGATGGTTTCTATTGTTTTTAATGTCCAAAGAGTATGGTTCTGAAGGACTAAACTTTTTATTTGACTGAATGTCATTCACAGATAAAGAAAATGTTGTAAATGAGCCATTAAAGAGGCAACGCAGATGGAATTCTGAAAGCATCAAGACTTCCGAAACAGAAAATACCAATCTCACCCCCACCACAATGCCCAAAGATGCAGTTCAGCCTGCACCCATGCGGCGCAACTTTTCTCGATCTGACTCGTCTGTGAGTGAGGATACACCAAAGGAGCGAGTTGGTGAGTTATTCTTTTTCTCAACTGTAATAAAGTTGAGCAAAAGTTGTTTTAGTACCTAATAAGGCTCTCTATCTCTTGTCCTTTTCAGTTCCACCATCACAAAAGCCTCCGACAAATTCTCTCAGGATCGATCGTTTTGTTCGTCCTTTCACCCTGAAAGCTGTCCAAGAACTTCTTGGAAAAACTGGCACTCTTACCACTTTCTGGATGGATCAGATTAAAACTCATTGCTATGTTACTGTAAGCTCTCTCTCTCTCTCTCTCTCTCTCTGCACTGTGGTAGATTTGTGGACTTGGTACCTTTGACCTTTTCTATATAATCACCATTGTTGTCAGTCTGCATGGCGCTCTAGATTTCTATTGATGTGGGAAATTATGTTGATGCAGTACTCATCTGTGGACGAAGCCATAGAAACTCGAAATGCTGTTTACAACTTACAATGGCCACCCAATGGTGGACGCCTACTGGTGGCTGACTTCGTTGACCCACAAGAAGTAAAGATGCGGGTGGAGGCTCCTCCTCAATCACCTGCGACACCCGTAACTCCTAGTGTTCCTGCTGCTCCATCAACTTTGCAGCCCCAGCCCTCACCTCGTCAACAGGTTCCCAGGCAGCAACTTCCACCCCCACCTGTCCTTCCACCACCTCCACCTCTGTCTAACCCACCACTTGCCAAGGAAAGGTTTGCTCATCCACCACCTCCTCTGCCCGAAAAGCATGAGCCTCCAATTGTTACGCTGGACGATCTCTTCCAGAAGACCAAAGCCACCCCGCGGATCTACTATCTTCCATTGTCTGAAGAGCAGGTTGCAGCAAAGCTTGCAGAACGTGGAAGAAACGCCACATAGTAGGAATCAGGCTATTACTTACCTAGGCGGCTGGTCTTAAGAATTTGTCATGGATGTCCAGTTTGTTAGATAAATGATGGATAGGAGTGAATTGGTCTAGCCAAACCGAGAGAAATGTTGCTTGATTGTGAGCTTAGACTTTTTACTTTTCTTAAAACATATTTGAACCCTGGATTTGTCTATGTGAGTAGACTTTGTATTTGCAGAAAAGCTCAACTTTTCCCAGCCTAAAATGGTGGAACTTTTCTTTCTAGGATATCAATCTCAGTTTCACAACTCTGCATCTATCTCTATGATATGCACCTTCCTGCATCATAGTTCACACGTACACATTGATTGCTGTTATCTGCGAGAAAATTTTTAAGTTGATGAATTGGTCTCCAATAATTGAATGAAGAGGGCTTAGAAGACTTGAAGAGCTACGTGAATACAAAATCCCAACCAATTAGATTGGCTGCGTGAGGGTTTTGAGATTTGGGGGTGAAATCAACACCTCAGCACTATAAAGATTCGATCTTTACCGATGGTAAGAGCAACATTTTCAACAATTATCCCACTTTTGATTCAATCTCAACATAGAAATTCTCAATACGCTTGTAAGGTATGTTTATTTTCAATTTGAAAGCATGTTCTAATTTTGATTAGTGTTAATAAAAAGAACTAATATACGGCCAAAATTTTATTTTAGATATAAATATAAGTACCAAAAGAAAATTCAAATGAGATATTCCTTCAACAGAGATTCTCCCAGACAGTTCGGCTACAATAATAATAATAATTCGGTAAAAATTTTGTTGAAATATAAGAGATTTGGAAAAGGATTAGTAGTACGATAATTAGTAATATAATAGAGTGACTGTTTTTGAAAATTAAATTACGACAAGTAGTAATATAAAATCATAGTGCTTAACTTAATTTACTGATATTAAATGGATTAATAAAGTTGATGGTGATAAGTACGGGCTTGTCTTAATTTAATTTGTTTCTAAATACAGTGGAGGAGGACCGTCCTTTTTTCAATTACTTATCATGGAGATACCAATTTGCACCCTTGAACACTATCCCATGAAAGATGACCTATCATCATTTAATAAGAATATCTTATTAAATTACTAACTTATTGTATATTTGGATGACATAAGAATTTACGTGATTTAAGTAATTTAAAGAATTTTTAATCTTCAAAATTATCTAAAAATTTGTGTGGTTTTCAAAATTTCAAAATTTTTAATATGTTTATTATAAAATAATGACAAAATATACTTGACATGAATATTATACATAAATTAAGTAAATATTGTTGATATAACAATTAATGAGTCAACTCAATATTCATGTTACTTGTATTTTATCATTACTTTTTAACAAAAGTATAAGAGAATATATTTTAATGAAAATTTGGAAATTATAAATAATTTTTAAAATTATTACTTAAATCACAAAAACTTGTATCTCTTTTACTTCATAATTTAATTACTATATTATGATTCTCAATAGTAATTATGTCTATATCTTCTATTCACAACTCTAATGCAACTTATAATACATAATTTAAAACCTTAAATTTACAATACTAATTCATCCACCATGCATCAAAGACGCATATTAACAAAAAGAAAAAACCAAACACGTACTAAGATAAGACACAAACCTAAGACCTCACACACACAACAATACGAGTACAAACCAGAGTGTCGAATTTGTGTAACCCAGATGGATGGATCAAGCCATCGATCCATTCCATTCGTGCATTTCATTGCTTCCCAGCTATGGAGGTGAAGTTACCAGGATGAACCTTATTGCTCTTCCTCGTATTAGTAGTAGTAGAGACGACATTTTTAGGGTTCTTTTCTGTCTGTTCAACCCCAACTGTCCCTCTTCCTCCTCCTTCCTCCATTTCTTTCTGCTTCAGTTTCTTCTCAAGGTTCTTCTGCAACAAGTAAACTCTAGCACAAGACATTCCAATACTCGACATGGCTTGAAAAGCTTGACTTATACGACTTGAAACAAAAGATGAAACTATAGAATATATGGTTGAGAGCTTCAATGGAAGTGATGGTGCGTATTTATAGAGAGAAATAGGGCTCACGAGAAGGTAGTGAACAAAGGGTAAGAGAAAGAGTAATGATTTTACAAATCAAAACTGAACAATTTGGCATTATTTAAACGGTTAGCACACGGATATAAGCAGATAATGGGGGCTGCATTTGATGGTTTTTATAAAAAGCAAAACTTAGAATCTAAGTTGAAGTGGAGGAGTTCATGATGTTATTTTATATGTATGTGTCCATAAAGGCGTAGAACGAGGGCATCCCTTGAAAAGTAATTATTGAGAGGAAATACTAACTTTAAAATTAGAAAATATATAGTGAGGATTAAAACATTCAACCGGTTCAATCAGTTTAACCATAAAAACTTTGAGCTGGTTAGTTTTTTAGTACAGTTTTTAACTTTTCGATTTGATTTACTTTAATAACTCTCGTAATTTACTCTAATAACTCCTTTATTAAAAATCGATTAGTTTATTAATTAATCATGATTTTTTGTAAATTAATAAGTTCTGATAAACTAATTATTTTTTATTTAATAATCTCTTTTTCAATAAAACTTCAAATTTTTCAGTGGATGACGATAATCTCTTTCAATCATATTTCAAATTCTTTAATTTTATTCAATCTTTAGCCAGTTTTATGACGATCTAATACTAGTTAAATATAGTGAACCTTAAATATTTTGTCTTATCGGTTTAATTTACGATTCGATTATTAAAACATTTACACAAACACACACACACAGAGGCACACACGCATGCACACGCGCGCACGTGCACACGCAGATATATATATATATATATATATAATACAATTTTGATTCTCTTTAAATAGGTCAATCTTGTGATTTGAAGTAAATAAACTCTAAATGTGCTCCTCGTAGGTTTACTTATAGTGAATTGGATTAGTCCAAGTTTTAATCGTAACTTATAAATAAAATAAAATATTTCATAATTCCTCTTTTCTTAAAATAATTAATGAGAGGAAAAAACCAACTTTAAAATTGGAAAAAATAATATAAATGCATGCAATTTTAAGAGTTTAGTTCTCTTTAAATAAGTTTTCGGGATTAAATCTTGTGGATAAGGTAAATAGACTTTAAATAAACTCTTTCCTTTAGGTCTACTTATTTCTAAACGAATTAGATTAGTTGGGGTTGAATTGTGACTTCTATATTAAAAAAAAATAACAATTTATCTCATAGTTACTATTTTTATTAATTTGAAGATAAATAATTCAATGATTTGAATTAATATTAAGTTAATTATAGGACTTAGTCTTTCCCTTTTTTAAAAATGCAATTTATCCCGTAATTACTCATCTTTTGTTAATTTGTAAATAATTAAAATTAAAATTAATCATGTTAATTATAGGAGTTCAATGCCTCCTTTTTTATAATTAATCAATTTATTTGTTATCAAATTTAAGACGTCACATTAGTTGATAACTAAAGGACTTGTATGCCCACCATTACCCACTATATAACATCCATCATTAAAGTTAATTAAGCCTTGAAATTGTTTAAAGTTAGTTAAGGGAAGTTGACATATAGTAAACCTCCATTGACTTCCAACCTTCCACCCACCTTTCATGTTCAACGTTTAAAGCCATACCAGTGGTGGACATGCCACAGGAGAACCACGTATACATATAAAAGAAATACAGAACTTTAAGTTAAAGAGACATCCATTACCCAAGATGATTACTAAAAGTGGTCATTAGTTTTAAAATTATTAGAGGCGAAAAGTGTATTTTAAACCTAAGATTTATAATAGAATACATAATAGATTTTAATTTTTTAAAGTGTTTTTATTGAATCTCAATATTTTCAAAAACATTCAAAACAGATCCTAAATAAATAGAAATTTTAATGAAGTTAATTTTTCATCAGTTAAATGTCATGTTAATACTAACATAATATTATATTTATTTTTAAAATAAAAATAAGTCCTACTGGCACTTGACCAATGAACCCTACTATCTTAAATGTATAATAGTGGATCTCACCATCACATGACAAGTGATACTAATTATATGGTAATAGGATCTACTTTTTATTTAAAATATATAAAAATTATATTATGTTAGTATTGTCATAACATTTAACTAATAGAGAGTTAACTCTGCCAAATTTTTCATCGATCTAAGGTTAGTTCTAAACGTTTTGAAAATATTATGATTTAATTTAAACACTTCAATACGTTAGAATTCAGGTTATTCCAATGTAAACGTTGAAGTTTTCAATACTTTTTTAGCCAATTATTGTATTAAATAAAATACAAGACATCTTAATTACTCAACTAATGTTCATTTATTATTCATAAGATTTAAATGGCAAATAATAATAACAATCTCAATATTAAAATGATCATATATTCGATTATCACAATTTAAGTTAATGTAATTAAAAGGGAACTAACATATACAAATATTATTCATTATGTCTAATGCTTCAATAAATGAAAATTCTACGAATAACTCATCTTTTTTTATCAGGGTTCCTATTATTAGTGGAGTTTTTATATTTCACAATCAAAAGTTTAGGACCTATTTGGTTCCATGTGATTATTGGTTTTTGGATTTCATTTTTTAAATTTAGAAATAAAAGATAATTTGTTTAATTGAATTTTTTAAACAAGTTATCAGAATTTTGTTTACTATAAATTAAATATATACTATCAATTATTTAACATTAATTACTAATAAAATTTTGAACAATAAATTTAATTATTCAATTTTATTTTAAATTTATAATTAATGTATTTTTTAAAAATAGAAAATACTTTCAAGTTTGATAATCATTTAAATATACAATATACAATATTTAATTAGAAATAATAATAATAGTTTTAATAATTAAAATATAATAAAAATAATATATTAATAAATACTAATTATTATCAGTTATAAAATTATAATTACATTCAAATAAGTTTTTTTTGGTTTTGACTAAACAACAATTAAAATAAAAAAAGAAAATTTTATAAAAGAAAATCATAAGTGAAATCCTTAATTCATTGACCATAATTTTTTCTAAGATGCAATAATCACAAAAAGTTAACAGTTTTATGGTGACCATAATCACAAGGAGTTTAGTACATTATGTGGCGAACACCTAAAAATATAAAACTATAGTTTGTGATACCAAAACCTAACGAGACAACTACTTGACAACTCCATAATCTATGTGTCATCTTTCTCATTGGTCCGCCATAAAGTCTTGCATGCAGGGTCTCGAGATAATCTTTTTTTTTGCTTTTCTTTATTAGTTAGTGACCATCTTGGGCAACAGTGGTTGTTATACAATTTATATTAATGGTCCAAATGGGTTAATGCTACGTGTATATATAATACTCTTTCTTCAGTAAAGTTGAGTGAATAAGTGGTCGAAAATGGTCATCTCTAGGAGCTGATTTCATGGCTTATGTTACAAAGGCCTTCACTCAGCCGTCCCCGCGTGATTAACTTATTCATGAACATCTCACGAACCTCGCTAAACTATTAAAAGGCAACAATAAAAGCATAAAGGTCCCTCAAAGTATATGAGCAATTTATAGGTAACTCTCCCTTGATTACCATGTTAAATGAAAGAATCTTAACTGAATTGAACTAACTATACCACATCTTATCATTTTTAGATTGCATGACATTATACATTTTCATCAAATAGGATTTTATCTATCATTTAGCTACATCAAAACTAATAAAATAAGAGTTCATATGATCCTTATCTTTAGAGCTAATCTCTATCTTCTATAATCTTATTTGTCACATCATCCAAGATCTTCTCATCTCTATCAATTGACGACAAGTCATCTAAGCCTATAAACTTTTATAGCACATTATTCTGGTCCAATACTTACCCATATCAAATCCATTAGCTATAGTCTATTCATTTGAGCATACATTAAATTCTTAGTCTATCAAAAACTTAGCTTTTGTCGAGTTGATTTGTACAAGGTCCAAAATTCTAACAAAACTCGTTTCATGCTTAATCTAAGTTGCTAAATTACCTTAAAATTTTTGTATACCATTGTCATGCACCTTATACAGCTAACTTTTGACCTAAAACCCATTTCTAACTAGCTGGAAAGTCTCTTCATGTGCTAAGAGGCTAACAACTTAAATGCTCTTAAAGCTTTCATTGATTAATTAAGATGTAGCCATTCGATGGTCGTCAGTGCCTAGCTAATAGGCATCAATTGAGATGTTAGATTGTTTATATTTTATGTACTTCCAACATAGAAAGCATTTAAGATATTGATCAAAATGTATTACGTGTTTATATAGAGAATTTAATATTCTCACTAAAAATTTATTATTTCAACATAAGAAAAGATGCAAAAAAAAAAATTTTCCTTAATCTACTCGATCAAATTCACCGTTTAGTTTATGATTTCATTAGTATTATCTAATGGTGTTAATTTAATTGTTTACTCAGTTTTTTTATTTTTTTAAAGATTGAATTTGTAAGTTTAATTATCTCATTTTTTAAAATATCAAGTAGAAGAATAAAAAGCCTTTTATTTGTGAATTGCTATGAACAATACTATCCATATAATATAAATTATATTTACGAATTAATATTTCTAGATCCTTATTTCTTTTTTTCTTTTTCTGGAATGTATTTTGCGTTAAATGTTAATGAATTGTGTTATGTCAATATGCTAAGAACTACTGTCAGTGATTTCTTCTACCTTTAACGAAGTATTATTTATGTTATTCTTCCATAAACTGGAAACCAAAGGGGTCATATTTATACAAATATTTGAGATTAATTACATTGGGTTGGTACTCTGATTAAGTGATTATTACAATAATTACGAATATAAAAACAACAACAATAATAATCCAGTAAAAATTTCGATGAAATGCAGGATCTGATAAGGTCTAGTAGTATGTAGCATTATCTCTAACTAGCAGAGAGATTGTCTCCAAATGATTCATATGAAAAAAATGAAAAAAATAAAAAATATGAAATTAATACTATACTAAATAATATGGTAAATAAATAATAATAATAATAATAATAATCAAGCTAAGTATAAAAAAACTTAGGTTAAATCTCTAAGAGGTAACTAATGCATATTTAAAAGTTTAGGTTAACTATAAGAGGAAAAGACTAAAAGACCTATAAGAACAACAATGATCTCTTTATAAGAGGTTCTTTATCTGTATCCCAAAGTTTTCTATTGCGAGTTATGTTCTTGGTAAGTTTCAATAGTATTATATCATTCTTAATCACTTTTACCCAATTCTTCTTATGTCTTCCTTTTTTTCACCTATAACTTTACATTTATAATTACAGATAATACATGTATAATTATAAGTGATGCCAATGTTATTATGTCAAATTTTGATATTGGTTCTAATCATAATTTTTGTTATTGTGATAATTTAAAGCCTTGAATGTGATAATTCTTAATCTCAAGAATCCTTTATTAGGATATATATCCATTCTTCAACTTTGCCTTCCAATTATTGTAATTGTGATTAAGAAAACAAGCAACACCAAGATTACTTTACACCTTTTCCTTAGTTACCTATACCAATTCTATAGAGAATAAGGTAGAATATCATGTCATAAATGAAGCATATAACTAGTTATGACATCGGTTCGACCCAAGTTCAAGCCTTAAGCTCAAATATAATTTGAGCCTGAATTCAAATTTGAGTTGGATTAAATTCAAATAGTCAAATTAACTTTGATTAAATTTAGAGTTAATTATAAAAAAACTAAAACATTATTCAATTTTATAATACTAGCTTGAATTTTAAAAAATAACATTAAAATACTCCAATTTTCAATTTTTAACAAAAATAACTCTATATTAAGTTTTCTATAAATATAGGTGATGTGTCGAGTCATGTCAGATTAATACTTTTATTATGTGACTGTAACCTATGATATTTGTATCATATATGAATTTTATTATTAATAAAAAAATATCAAATACTTTAAAATAATTATGAAGTAAATATGCGAAGGAGTGTATAATTATTTGAGTTTTTTAATATTTTTAATTTATTAATAATAAAATGTATATATGGCAATCAAATGACAAAAATATTAATATGACATTGATGTCTACGTTATTCACATTAATAAAGAACTTAATGTTGTGTTATTTTCATTAAAAATTAAAAATTGAGACATTTTATCATCACTTTTAAAGTTCGGGTTACTATTACAAAACTGAGTAAATTTGAAATTTTTTACAATTAATCGTCAATATTTATTTTGATTCGTTAACTTTAGTTCAAATTGATTTGATTTTTCATTATTAATCTAGTCTAAAATATTTATCAAGTTTGAGTTCGGCTAATCTCAAATATCCAAGCTTAGATCAGACCTTTTTTTTTTCCTATGCCTGCATGTAACTTATTTTCTATAACTTTTTCTCTAAAGATAGAAGACATAGGCTTTGCAATTAGGCCCGATTTGGGTCTTGGGTCGGCCTCGAGCTTGGGCTGCTCTAGCTCAATTCAGTTAGAAGCTCAATAGTTATAAAGAAAACGACTTCATTTTATAAAAAATGACATCGTTTTTTATTTTTCATAAAATAATATTGTTTCCCAATCTGGATCCGACTTGAGCTTGGGCTTAGCTGTCTCAAGTCTAATAGGATCTTGGCTAAGCCCAATTACCTGAGCCCGACCTATTACCACTCCTAAAAATACAAGCTGTCCTACAGTTTAATCCTCGTCATGTCCTAAATGTACACCACTTCTACCTAGAGCCGATTCTAGTTTCATTCAAGTCCATCCATTAGACGATAGGTGAAATGGGACCATTGGAGTTCTCTTTATATTGCCAACTGGTTGTATTTAATTGTTCATATGTGAATGTTTGTTGACAAGAACATATACCCTTATGAATATAGAAGAAGGAAATAAAAAAAAGCCAACAAAGCTTGGTCGAAAGCCATCAGTGGCTGCCGGCTCAAGAGTTTGTCAGAAATATAGAGATTACAAGTTGAATACAATTTTGCTCTAAAGCAAAGTGGTAAAGTTGTGTATTTCTAAATTTCTTAAAACTCTTGACATTTTTATTGAATTATTATTGTTGTTGATGTTTAAGTTAATTTTCGAATTTCATATTAGGAAAAGGTACAGTTTAAATCTTAGTAGTTGTATAATAAGTTAAATTAGAATTTAACATTATTTAAAAAGAAATTTTATATTTTAAAATTATTACAATTAAACCCTGATGTTTAAAAGACAAATTTTTAAGTGAGGGCCATTCCAATTGGCAATGCCATAACCATACACTTGACATATTCTTTGAAATTAGAGATTTAGTTCGATGCTTCGCTTGTTTGAGATTTATTAAAAATAATTTTGATAAGATTAAGGTTTTTCACTGTCAAACATTAAAAATTAAGTTAAATTATTTATCAAATTTTAATATTCAAAATACGCCTTTTTATAACTATTTTACTTTGTATTAAGAATTAAATTAATGAATCCGAAGAGCATCTAATCGATTTTGATTCAATGATTCTAGCCTCTAATTTTTGGTCAAATTAACTATATATTCAAAGCTTCATCATTCCACATTCAAGATTCAACCTTTCCATGTGCCACAAATTCATTTGTTCTCTATGGAGACAACGTCAACAAAAAAATAATATGAATAATATAATTTAAACTTTTAAAATTTTATTAAAATTTTAATATTTTAAAATATTTAAGTTCAATTTTAAACCTTTTTAAAATATTTAAAATAGATTTTCAATAAATAAAAAATTAACAGAATTAAATTTTTATCAATTAAATATTACATCATAATTAATATAACATTTTTTATATTTCTAAAAATATGTTAATTTATATGTGTAGGCTATAAAACATACTAAACTCTAACAAGTAACAACTATTTTTCTAAAGTTTAATTTTTATTTATTAACAGTTTATTTTAAACGATTTTAAAATTATGATGAAATTTAAAGTACCTGTTTTACCTAAAGCTTTTTTGGTCTACGGGTGCTTATAGCTAGCCATTATCTCCCACTAGTCCATACGTTTCACACCACAAGTAGTCAACACTTGATAGTACTGTTCATGGCGGTGGCTCTCTCTGAATTCTTCTCCCACTTCTTCAGCATGACCCTCCTCTTCTTCACTCTCTTCCTCCTTGAGCTGGCCAAGCTATTCCAGTCGGTCATCGGAGGTGGAAAAAACTGCGGCAACCGTACACTCACCACCTCCCAGTACGTCAGCCTCATCGAACAAGAGTACCCATCACTGAGTTACGTGGAAGAACTGAGGCAGCAACAGAGAGCAGAGGAATGTGCGGTGTGTTTATCGGAATTCTGCGGCGGAGAAAGTGTTCGGAAACTGAGATGCCAACACGTTTTTCACAAGGACTGCCTCGACAAGTGGTTGCAGCAATGTCTCGCGACGTGCCCTCTCTGTCGGGCCAAGGTTTTAGCAGACGAGGTTGTTAACGGTTACCGGCGGCAACAAAATCTGGTTGTGTTGGAGGACAGCGAGGAAGAGAGATTGTACTTGGTTTCAGATTTACTGAACGGTAATAACTTATATTGGATGTTTTAGTTTTAGTCAAACCAAAATGGCAAAATGTTACATTGGGCTGACTTAGTCTTGGGTTGGATAGGCATAATAAGTTATTTGAAAGTAACATCAAATCACCAACATAGTCTCTTACTTTTGTTTTATGTTTGTAGAGTAATGTAATGAACTTAATTATATGGTCTTGTTTGATAATTAATAATAAAGAATTGGGAATGAAATGTAGTTTTTATTATGTAGCTTTTAATTGTTCGGTAATGAATAAAACAGGAAACGAATTTAAATAATTCAGAACTTATATTAATAAGGGCATATAGGTATAATTTGAAATATTATTATCAAATATTTGATACCAACTATTAACTTCATTAATCATTCTTCGTCACTATATAAAAAATAAACATAATTAGTAATTCATTCATATCCTGATTCTTGAATTTTATTCTCATTATTATTTTTTATTTCAATTCCTTTGTTAAGGAGAACTAAGAATAAGAAGAGTAATGTGCAATTACTAATTATTCGTTTAAAAATTCTGTTAGAATTCAATGATGGCGTGCATTTCTGTAATTTCATGATTTAATAGAAATAATTTCATGTTTCACGAGTAAAGTGTAATCCGCTATGATATGACAAATTAAAAAGTGACAATTTGTTATTTTATTATTTATAAATTTAAAATTTTAATTAAATAACTTTTAAAATATAAATTTTCAACTCAAAACATTATATTTATTACTATTTTGTTGAAATAACTGATGAAATACATGAAAATTAATATTTAGAAGCATTATGCCACTCTTCATCTTCGTGAACATGATTTTCAATTATCCTCTACCAAATTTACTAATAGTTATATATTCTAAATGTGATTACTTATTTAATCTTTAAAAAATATGAAGGTCATGTAGTTTCTTTAAATATTAACTTTTAGTTATTTTATCATCAACAAAATATTAACAAATACAATATTTAAAATTGAATAAAATTTTGTACATTAAATTACAACTCTGAAAGACACTAAAATAAAAAAAATAAAAATTTTGACATTTATTAATTCATTGTCCTATTTGTATTAGAAATGCAAAATGCAACAAAGTACCTAATTTAGGTGTTTATCTTAGTTCCTTCATCTTTCCCAATTTATTGGTAACTCTTTTATGTTCTTTTGTCAACGAAGGCTACTTCCTATAAATGCGAAAGATATATGAGTAATAAGTTGTCGGATAAAACTTAGCTGACTGGCTATGTCCATGAATAGAGATATCTGCCATGGTTTATTACAATAGAGATAGGTTGGTGATGGAACTAATGACGTGCCTATGAAATGAACTTTGGGACTTGTCATGCACTTTACCCAAAATATTTGTGAAGTGTAATTAATTAGTAGTATAGATCTCTTAAATTTATTAGTGCCAATTAATTTGGACTTTTTATTTAATTATAAATTATTGACATATTAAAAGAAATGTCCCTTAAAAGTGGATTAAATTTCAATTTATTCAAAATATTTATAAGGTGTGATTGATAGAGAATATATACTTGTTGAATATGTCAATATTGGTTGATTTAAACAATTTATTTAATTTTAAATTATTAATTAATTAAGTTATTTATTCAAATAACGTGATTTATAAATTATTAAAAATATTTATAAAGTATGATTAATCGTGTGTTAGGCATGTTAATCTAATTGATTTAAATTATTCATTTAATTTTATATTGCTAATTATTTTATCCAAATAACATTATTTGTATATTATTACATATATTTAATAATTTATTATTAAATTTAATTTATAATTGATAATTAAAAATTGGAAGAATATTAATGATTACACAGAGCACCTAAACAGATACAAGTGTGTATATATATATATATATATATATATAAACAGACTCCTTGGTCGATCAGTCCCATTAATTTTCAAATAACTTGTTTATTTTCATTGATTTAAAACTATATATAAAATTAAAAAAACCTTAATACAGTGGTAATAATTATGGTGATCACGGGCAATTTAAGCCATTGACCAGTCAACGATACACTTATTTCTGCTATCGAGACGGGTGGAATTTACATTATTCTGCAAGACTTTAGATCTAGCACTTTAATGGATTTATTATCAACAATTAAAGTGATTGACTTTATTGGATTTAAATGTTATGGGGATAGGGAAAGGGAAAGCAATTTTCTTGACCTCTTCTTAAATTCTCTTTTTTCCAATAATCATTTAATATTTAATTATTATTATTTTGAATCCGTATTAACTAAATTTTTAGATAAAGTAATGCAAATTATGTATTCTAACGAATTAACGATTTAAATTAAAATAACAAGTTCAATTTAACTTATAAATTTTGGGCCTTTTTTTATTTATGTTTTTGGTTTTTTTGTTGTTTTCAAATTTAGTAAAAAATTATGTCTGTTTGAGGTTTTTTGTTTTTGTTTTTCGTTTCTTCCCGTTTTTAAAATTTATGATAATTATAAAATGTAGTTTTTTCTTTGTTTTTATTTCTATTCATAATCTGATTTACTATAAACTAAATATAGATCATTGAATTATTTAGTATAGTAATTATTAATAAGAATTATAAATAATTTAATTTAATATTATAATTAATTAATTAATTAAAATTATGAGCAATTTAATTTTATTTAATTTTTGAAATAAAATTAAATAATATTAATTTAATAAATATAATTAAATTTAAAATGTCTTCAAATTATATATATTTCAAACAAATTTTGGTTTAATAATTAAAATTTAATTTAATTTT
>JAOQMM010000171.1:20180999-20198057 GCA_027563515.1 Erythroxylum platyclados | reverse complement strand
ATTTTTATCTTTATCTTTATCTTTATCTTTTATCTTTATCTTGTAATAAAATTTTTGGACACAATTGTCTTTTTATCCCATAATTTTCAGCCGCTATTTGAAAATGCTCCTATGAGTAGCGTTTTCAAAAACAACGGATTGGGTTCAATCCGTCGACTCAATCCGCTGTTTATCAAACAAAATAATTAACTGTTTGATATAGTCAAACAACTAATTTCCTCCAAAACGCTAAAAAATGACCAAACGTTATTTACCAAACGGGGCCAATGACAATTCAAAAATTATAGCCCAACTCGATCAGGATTAGGTTGATCGAAGTTCAATCAGATTCAATTTAATCTAATTTTCTGTTTTTAATTTGAAATTTGAAAAATAACTTCGTTTCTTTAAAAGTTTTAGAATTCACCTATCCAATTTAGTCCAAAAGTAAAAAATTTTAAAAAAGCAAAATCCAATTTAACTAGCTCGAGCTTGTTGATTTGGGGTCTGACGGGGCTTACTTGCCAAGCCTAAAGGGGTTACGAATTATCTACCTTTAAGTTTGGGCCGTGTTGTCCATAGCTCAACCCGACTGAACCAGAACCCGACCGACGCCGGTTTTCCTTTCCTTTTCTCTTCTTTTCCATTTGTATCGTTAGACTCGTTAGCACGAAGTTCTTCTTCACTTACAAGCTTACGGCCTAAGCTCCAATGGATACAAGTGAAAAGCTTAACAAAAAGCCCAAACTAATGAAGAAGAAGAAGAAGAAGAAGAACCAAAACCCCAAAGTCAAAAACATCAAGAAGATCAAATCTCCTCCTCCACCTTCCAATTCTGTTGAAGATCTCACTTCCCTCTTGGAACCCTTCACCAAAGACCAACTCATCGAACTCATCTCCATAGAAGCTCAAACAAACCCTTCTCTTTTCTCTGCCATTAACCAGTTCGCGGACAAGGATATTTCTCACCGGAAAATATTTGTCCACGGCCTTCCATGGGAAACCACAACAGACCGCCTCTTCTCCGCCTTCCAAACCTTCGGAGAGATCGAGGATTGCAATCTTGTGACCGACAAAGTAAGCGGCAGGGCTAAAGGTTACGGTTTTGTTGTGTTCAAGACGCGAAAGGATGCTGTGAAAGCGTTGAGGGATCCGAAGATGGAGATCAATAACCGGGTTGTTAATTACCAGTTGGCGTGCTTGGGCCCACCGGGTAATAATGCTAACTCAGCCAAAGATAATCATAATCAAGATGTGGGTGCGAGGAAGATATATGTGAGCAACGTTCATCAAAGTGTTGGTAAGGAGAAGTTGAGAGCTTTCTTTGCCAAGTTCGGAGAAATCGAGAGTGGGCCGATAGGTTTTGATAAGGAAACGGGAAAATCAAAAGGGTATGCTTTGTTTGTGTATAAGAGTTTGGAGGGAGCGAGAAAGGCTTTGGAGGTGCCTTTCAAGATGTTTGAAGGACAGGTTTTGCATTGCTCCGTAGCCACCGATGGGAAGAGTAAGACTTATAGTAACACTAAGGTTGTTAACACGCCGGAACAGCAGCATCATCATCAACAACAACAACAGTTGGTACCACAACAACCGCCCCAACAGAATGTACTGGCGGCGTTGGCGGCAGCGCAGAATTTGGCATTATTTGGTCAGCTTAATCCAGCATATGGTCCAGCGCTTGGACAGCCTAGTACTGCTGTTACTAATGCTGGTGGAGGCGGTGGTAGTGGTGGGTGGATGATTAGGCCGGGAATGGCAAGTGCAGCGAACCAGAGTGTGGTTCCAGGGAACCTTATGGGGATGTATGATATGAGTCCGACAATGGTTGGTACATATGGAACAGGACAGGCTTTCCAGCAAGTTTATCCACATGGCGGACAGATTGGTCATGGAGGGATGGGTCGGGGAGGTCAGGCTGCAGGAGGATCATTTCCTGGGACTTCTTCTCATAGTTGGTATGGGTTACTTAAGCTTGATTTTTGTAACAGCTTTCATTTGGTTGAGATTCTGATGTTGTATCTTTGTGCATGGTTGATTTCATGGTTAAACCTGCAAAATACTCTCTGGTTTTCATGGTTTCAAAGCATCAAATTTTGGTTTAAATAGTATATAGAAGCTGTGGAGTAACTAACAAACGAAGATAAAGAGTTCTCATAGCATTGGACTCTGACAGACAGACTCTCTGTCTGTAATTAACTGCTGTGATCATTCTTTCATTTGGGAAGGAGATTAGTGGAGAAAATAGTTGATGCTATACAGTCTGATATGAGTTGAAATCATTTGAAACAGTTGATTTTAGCAAATTTGACTCAGGCATACTTTTCCTCTTATATCTATTTAACCGAGTGAGTTCATATCGATCTCATTCCAATGTTTCATAAACTGGAGGTTGTTGTTATGGACAGGTTTGTTTGTGTTTGCAGTATCGGTGTTATCTCCATTACTAAGAATTTACTTCAAACTTCCTTCATTGTTTCAATGTTTTTTCCCTTCACTTCATGTATTTGACTAATTTCATCTTCATTTTCCACTTACTGTTTCTCATGTTGACAATACCTTCTCTTTCATGATGCAGCATTTATGCCTCTGCTCATCCATCTTACTATTGTTATTATTCATTTGATGAATCGCTTTCCCTTTTACATTTTTTCCGGATATTTCAGTTGTTGTTTAAGCAAATTGCTTCTTTTATGAGTTCCTTTTCTTTTAACTTGAATATGATCCCGATGACAAAGTTGAAGTTCAGTTCAAGAGCCACCTTATTCTATTTTGAAGGTTTACTTTGTCTTCTAAATTCTGGTTTGTTCATAACCGTGACCCAGTACCTCGTTCTTCTGCCTCTATAAACAGTGTTTTTAATCTTCATTTTTGGATTTCCAACTTGCTATTTGCTTGCAAGATTTATTCCAGAACCTCTGATTCACATTTGATGGCTGCTCCGTGAAATTACAATTGCATAGCAGCTAGTTAGCTTTAAAATCTAAGAACAGTTTGATCGCCTGAACGGAATCTTCTAACGACTACTTTTTATTTCATAAGTTGTCTTATGACTGTTGGACCTTTTGGGTCCATATTGTTTTCCTCTTCATCTCTTACATCCCTTTATTTTCTCTGTTTTTACCACATGACACCTTGCTCGAGGGGCCGATTTCATTTATTTCCTTAACTGCTGTGACGTGTGGTTTCGTATTCGCAGATTGTTTTCGGATTGAGCTTGAGTAGTGATGTTCATGCAACTCTGGTATCTAGGAGATTGTCATGCTTGGGGAAGTTTGATCATAGATCAGTTTTCTTATGATTCATCTTTTCAAGTTCACCAAGCTGAACTACAGCTTGTAGATTATATATACTTTTTTTTTTTGGGTTGACAGTCTCTTTATCTTTTTCGTCTATGTTTGACCATCTGTTTCTGTTGCGATTCTGGCTTGCTTTCATGACATTTGCAATGTCAGATCATACTTTTTTCTCTCTATTTTTGGACCTAAGTTAATTTTCACTGATTTTCTCTTATATTCATGGATCATGGTATGTCAAGTTATCAATAATTAAAATCCATAGCGTATTCGATACTTGGTTATGGTTTTTTTGTTTTCGGTTTCTATTTTGAGTTATAATTCTTAGTTAAGATTTTAAATTTTGCGTCCAAAGAAAAAGAGAAGACTTTTAATTTCTTACGTTGCGGTTTTGTTTACCCTTCTTTATAGATTAACAAATAATTCTTTATCCATCTCTTATTAGTTCTCTTTGTATTTGAGATGATGTTTTTTCTTCATTATCTTCTATATGGTGATTGTGGAAGTTTGACTATGTTTTATCTATGATTAAAAAACCGAATTCACTGTGAAAATTTTTAAGTGATCAGCTTTCCAGTTCGGTTTTTATCTTTCTAGTTTGATTTATTTTGATAATTTTTATTATTAAAAATCAATCAATTTATTTATTAATCGATTAATTTTTCATAAGTTAATTAGTTTTATAAATTAAAATAAAATAATTAATTTTTATTTAACAATTTATTTTGAAATTAAACTTTAAATTAAAGATAGTCTCTTTTAATCTTATTTCAAATTCTTCAATTTTATTCGAACTTTAATCGATTTTATGACAATCTAATACTTGTTAATTTCTTATTTTACCGATTTAATTTTCGATTTTTTTTTAAAATATTAGACTATTTTTGCTCTTTATTATGATAAAAAATACCTTTAAAGATTCCAAAAAGTCTATATAAAAGCTCCATTGTTGCTGTAAAAGGTGATATAATCTCTTAACCTAATAAGTTTCTTAAAAATGATTAATAGGGAAGATACAAAAATTTGTTTTTCTATTACACCCTATACTTGGAGCTTATGGACGTAGGAATGTTAATTGAAGGTTTTTATGTGAGTGATGATAAATTAAACATGTCTAATCTTTTCAGACTTCTTTAATTTAGTGTCAAAATTTTTATAATTTTAAATTTAATAATAAGCTTTTTAAAATTTTATATAAATTAAGTTAAAATTTGTTTTTTTTTACTAATGTGACTTATTTACTAACTGTATCTTGAATGAAAATTAATAACTAGATTAAAAATTTAAAAATTTGACACTAAATTTAAAAATATATAAACAAATTAGATAAATCCAATAAATCAAGTGCAATGATTATCCTAAGCAATGGAAGATAAGAGCATTCACAATTCGCACAGATGACTGCGCATAATATCAGAAAAATGATATTATTTTATAAGTTTAGCCAGGAATTTGTGAAATTAAAATTGTAGCTAAGATCATAACACATCTTCCTTAAGTAAGTTTTTCCGCAGCTCATTGTTCTAGCATACTCTAATCATGAAAGGAAATTAAGAGACCAGCAACATCCTACATAATCCTGACATAGTCTAAGAAGGATCATATAATGTTAGGTAACAAACTCACATAGATACAGCATCTCCTAAGAGGCTGCCTGATCATTCCAACCTCATTTCTTCCTTTTCTTTGGAGGCTGCAGGGATTCCTCGTCTTCATCCTCCTCTTCATCTTTTTCGTTTTCAACTTCCTCAACTTCGTCCTCATCTTCACCGCCATCATCATTGTCGTCATCATCGTCGTCGTCTTCATCCTCATCGTCATCCTCATTGTCATCATCATCTTGATCATCACCGTCTTCTTCATCTTCCTCTTCCTCCCCCCCATTCTCTTCCGCCCCACCAGCTCCACCATCTGGTCCCTTCTCTGAGTTGCTCTTGTTGTTGTTCGGTTTGTTGCCGTGGTCACCTCCATCTTCAGATGACAAATCTTCTTCACCTTCTCCAAAGTCCCCATCATCGTCATCGTCATCATCGCCATCTTCTGCTTCTGCATCAACTGGGTGATTATGACTCTCCATTTTGTCTCCGATTGTTCTAGGTATGTGACTCAGTAGCAATGCCGTAATGGATTCCTGAAACATTTTTATAAAATGGATTCCATAGCAGTCACAAACCGTTATTGACCATTCTAAAACTTATATAATTTGAAGTAACCAGCAATTTACGGATCAAGGGACAAAGTGACCAATGAAGAAGCCATTTTCAAACATTTGATTCATGTATCTTCAAAAAAAAAATTGTATTGTGACGACGCCTAGATTTATTCTTGGAATAATGAATTGAACCTTCTTAAAAAAATTATTTTAATGTCCAATATTTTAAAAAAAAAAATTTAAAAAGTCAGTTTAAAGTATTATCTTGTTGATATTTTTGTTAATATAATAAATAAAAGACAAAAAGACTAACAATTAGACTCTAATCCTTTAGCATCAAATAGGTAACTGCATTTTGAATATAAAAATACTTAAAAATCATGTTGATAAAGAAAAAAAAGTCAAATAATTTCTTTAAATGTTACCCTACACTTATTTTATGAGTCGCATAAAAAATTAATAAAAATAAAATTTTAACTTAAATTATATAATTTTTTTAATTTAAATACTAAAAGTAAAAAGAATTCTGAACTTGAACATTAGTCATTGGTGATAAACATGACGCGGGCTTTTGCACCAGAACAAAGAATAACACGTGTCGGCTAGGATCTGGGTGACGATGGTTCGTTTCGGAAATATCTTTGGAAACAGAATATTCCCTAGTACCCTGGAAAAGACAGAACAGGTTTTAACGTTTGACTAACTGGTCACCAGTTTCCCGTTTCCACCCAACCGGCTATCACAACATGACACGTAAACAGACACAATCTATTGGCCAATACGTGCAAACAAACAAAACCAAAACCCAACGACTCTGTCTTTTCCTACTTCCAACAACCCTATTCCAAGTTTCACTCACCACCTACCGCGTACGTTAGCCTCAGCGCACGTAAAACAATCGAAAAAAGAGCACCCGGCGTATGTTATCATGAAAATTGAAAAAAATCTGGAAAGGTAAATTTTTATTTCAAAGCTAAGATGCTCCAGAATAATTATAAAAAAAGGGAATCAAAGTAATTTTGGGAATTTTTTTTTTTTACTAACTCACCTGAGCTTTGACAAGAGAGGAAACGAGTAAAACTGCCAGTACCTCCCCGGCGCACGTTAGCCTGCCGTTACTTAGCATAACTATCGTGGAACCGTGGTTGACCTCCATGTGCGCCCGCTAAAAGAGGAAAAACTAAGGTAGAAAAAGAGGATCTGCACAAGATTGTATAACAAGTTCTGACCGTTAGATCATTCGCCACAAAGACCGTATCAGCCGTCAGATCTGAAGACGGTAACAAGAAAAGTTGCTTTTCTTTCTTTAATCTTGAAGATTAAACAAAAAAACCAAAAGAGGAATTAATTAAAGTTAATTTTTTCAAAAAATAATTACTATTAAGAGAATAAGACAAGAAACCGCTTTCAGTGATCAGAAACCTCGCCGGAAGCCAGTTTTAGAGCCAAAAATTTTCAAAAATCAACCATGAAATGAGGTATATACTTCAATTTGTGCTACTGAATTTGCGTTGGAATCACGCGATTTAAGCAAAACGAGGTGAAACTCGGCGAAATAGCAGAACTAGGGGTGAAATTCATTAATTCAGGAGTGAACAACGCAGGCAGTCTAGAGAAATCGGAATAAGAGCTTGGATTGAAGAAAAAGCGAGTAAAGAAATGCTAAAGACACAGGAATCGAGACAAGCACGAGAATCACAGAGCAAATACGTACCTTGTATGGAGATCCAAGCACAGAGAGAGCAGATCTGGATGTTTCAGGCTCTAAAACCTGGAGGAACAGGCATAGCAAGCTCCGTTCATTGTGGACCGTTGGATGGTGATGGCAGAGACACAGAGACCCCAAGATATAGAAAAATATCGAACAGAGGAAGAGAGAAGAGAGAGGGCAGAGAGCAGAGAGCAGAGAGTGTGGGTGAGTGACCGACTGACTGCCCGTAATTTCTCTGTCATTGTGTCGGGCAGCACGGGCAGGACCCCTTTCTGCGTTATAAGTTTTTAAGAGGTCGCCGCTTCGGGCTGCCCGTGAATAGTAAAGGACAATTCTGGATTCTTTTTCCATTAGATATTTTTCTTTTAACTCGTTAATTAATTATTTTTTTATTTATTACCCAGTCCTTTCTTTTTTCTTTTTTTATCTTTTTGGCTTTTAGATCTGTTGACTTTGTGACTCTCCTAGTCGTTGTCCTCTTGTCGTGACCAATCGTGATATGGGTGTCGTTTAATTTAAGCTACTAATATTAATAACAAAGATTTAAATTGGCTCATTCAAAACCCTAATTTCAAATCAAACTTTTTAATTCTGATGATAATATTTTTATATCGGTCAGTCCCCATTTTTTAAATATACACGAGATTCAACTAATATTTATAAAATTAACGTGACTTTTATCATAATTTTTAAAGATATCACAATAGAATATTGTCTCTCGGTTAAGTTGATTCGATTTAACTCACTTTAAAGTAAATAGATTAAATTTAATTTCATAAAGTTTCAAGTGAAATTTAAGTATGAGAGATCAATTCCGATATAAAATCGAATAAATCAATCGAGTTGAATTATTTCTTAAAAATGATCTCATTTTAATTTTTTAAATGACATTGGTATTATTTTAATTCATAAGCTTAAGAAGTTTAAGACTAAATTAAATTATTTTAAATAATTAAATTAATTTAATTTTGTTTTTTAAATAATAGAAACAAATTTAAATAACACAAATTATATAAAATTATAAAATTAAATTTTAAATCGAACTCAATTGTTTTATAAGAAGATCGAATCGGAAGTGTACACAACTAGTTACAGCAGATCTTCTATGTCAGAAATGATGTTTTAACCCTATTCTAGTCAGTTTTAACTACAAATTTATGTAAACTTATGTTTTCGTCAATTTTAAGGACACAAGGTAGAAATTGGTTAACTACAACAGAGGAGTTGTTATTCTCCCCAGTCTATTATCGTGACTATGTCAACTTGAGATTTTTGAATTAATAAACAAATAAATGATAAGCTTTAAGACTTAGACCATTCTTTCAAAGACATTATGATTGCAACATTGCACTTGGGATTTAAACCGTTGTCATAATTTGTCATGATTATATATTTTCTTACAATCGAACCGGCTGTCTTTAATTAATTCAATTACTCTCGTTCGTTAAAGACAAAAGGAGTTTTGAGTTCTTGAGCAAATCTTTTATTTTTCTTTCCTATCATCCTTCACTTATTTAAAGAAGTGTCGAATTTAGGTTTAACAAAAATTATTCTGAGTTAACTCGTCCCAACTTGAATTTGATAAATTTAACTCGAGTTAGCTAAATTTTAGGTCGGTTTAAACTTTTTTAATCAAGATTTTTATTGAACTTAAATTTGATTTAATATTTAAAATTTTTAAATAAAATAAATTTATTTTTAATTTTTAAAATTTTAAAATACATATTTAATTAAATTCAGCCCGAGTTTTAGTTTTAGGTCTAGTGCGCTGTTGCTAAGCCTAATGTTGAAAACCTTGTTTTTCATAGTTCAAAGTCAATATAAAAGGTTGGGCTTTTATCGGAAACATTGCATCTAAGTGGAATGGAAACCCTGAAAGCCTGAAACTTAAAACTACGTTTGAGTCTTTACACATGTATTGGGCTTATAGAGTTTCCAATCCAGAAGTATATACTTATCATGAGGAGGTGTAGTAGTTGGATTCAATTTTTTTTATTTCACTATTTTTATTTGTTCTTCTATATTTTAAAAGTTATTACCAGTGTTTTAAAAATTAAACTGGTTCAGGTGATTTAACAATGAAAACCTTGAATCGGTTAACTTTTCAGTTCAATTTCATTTAATACTTTTTGTTGTTAAAAAATCTATCAATTTATTAATTAATCAGTCAGTTTCTGTAGACTAATCAGTTTTTATAAAACCAGAATAAACTAATTAGTTTTTATTTAACAGTCTCTTTTTTCAATTAAATTTTAAATTTTTTATGAGTAAGAACTATCTTTTTTAATCATTTTTCAAATTCTTCAATTTTATTCAATTTTTAATCGGTTTTATGACAGTCTAATATTGATTGAACCTTTTAAACCTTAAACTTCTTGTCTTATTAGTTTAAATTTTGACGTGATTCTGACAACAATGGTTATTACATATTTCCTTTAAGTCCATATAATTTCCAAACAATTTACTTTATCATAATTTATTAGAATTTAATATTTTAAATATTATGTTTTTTGAATAAAAATAGATATCATAATTTAAAAAAATAAATAATAATATTTAAAATATAAAGAAATAAATGAAAAACAATAAGATCACCTACGTATGTAGTTTAATTAATCCTATATTTATTGAAAACTCTCCATTCTGTAACTTATAATTTAATCTTAAAGTGAACTTTTAAGGTGGTACCTTAACAGGTTTAAACATATGCAAAAGGTGATATTGAATAATTAAAAATTAAAGCAACTTTACAACTTGCACATAATAATATATAGGCGAAATGGAAAGTTGCATTAAGAAAATACCAAAAAGTTTGATTAAGTAGATATGAAGGTTATGGAAATGGCGTCTTAAACTATTGACATGTACATATCCATAATGTTTCAGGAAGATATATAGATATATAGTCCATGTATATATGTTGAATACGACTATCAATTGTGTTGAGTACGATGGCACTTTGTTTTAGAAAATATGAATTTAAATTGAAAATTTTGAAGCATTATTAAGGCGAATAATTCAAAAGTTAATAATATTATTGTTTAAAATTCACACGCGGAATAATTCTACATAAATAAATATAAAAATAAAAAGCTATGCATAAAACTAAGATTTATAATTTATTAATTTAAAATTTAAAATTTAAAATTTTAGACTCAAATATAATGTTATTATTACATATGAACTCATTTGGACCTGTATCATATAATATATATAAGAGCTTGTAGTGAACGTAGTCTTCCACGAGTCATTTGATTCAAGGAGTCCTCTTGAGGAAAGTTACATTAGAACTTTTAAATGTTTTTTTTTAATTGAGTTTGTCATAATTTACTCAATATATATTGTTAAAGAGTAATAGTTAATAACAATGGTTAAAAAATTTAACTAATTTGGTTGATTTAATCTTAAAAATTTTAAACCATCTAACTTTTTGGTTTGATTTACTTTAATAACTCTTGTGGTTAAAATTTGATTAATTTATTAATTAATCAATCAATTTTTCTTAATTAATAAGTTCTTATAGACTAAAATAAATCAACTAATTTTTATTTAACAATTTTTTAATTAAACTTCAAATTCTTCGATAGGTAAATACAATCTTTGTCAATCATATTTAAAACTTTTTTTAATTTTATTCAATCTTTAGCTAATTTTATGATGGTCTAATACTAGTTGAATTTTTTAAATCTTAAACTTCTTATGTTACTAGTTTAAATATTAGTTGCTAGTATTATTAATATAAAAAATATAGGATAAAGGACATAAAAATTTTATGTAATTTTAATTAATTAAAAAATTTACAGTATTTAAAATTATGAAAAAATAATTATGAGTTTCATTTTCGAAAAATATTTCTTCTCTTATACTTTTGTTAAAAGTATTAGTGAAACGTAGGTGAGTAAATAACACACATAGACCAATTAATCGTTACTGAAATAATTATTTTATAATTATAATAAATTATTAATTTAAATAAATTTTTATTAATTCTAATCGGAGTTAATAATTAAATAAAATTTAATTATATTTAATAAAAAAATTTAAATAAAGACATATAAACTTTTTACAATAATTAATAAAAACAAAGATTTTAAATTAAATTAAATTAAAAAAAGTCCCTTATCTTTTACCAAAAAAGAAAACATATATATTCTAGGTACCTACGTGCACCATAAGTAGGAAGAACATGTTCCAATAATAGTGAAATGGCATCCGAATTTGGTGAGCTGCAGAGAAGAATCTGAAGTTATCTTTCCTCATACATCGAAAGATTCATACAAAAGTTGATGACGATAGATACAACAACCATTCTTAGTGCCAATCCACTTTAGATGGCACTTTCAGAATAAGAACACAAACAAAAAACGCTACAGCAAGTGGGTGCATGGGTGCTTCCTTCTGACGTTTTATTGTGTCTTTTTACTTTGTATTTAATACTTATTTATCATAAACTAATCCATATATAGATATGGAGAATATGAAAAGCAATATCACTAAGGAATCGTCCAACCATTCAAACGCACCACCACCACGACTTTAATAACTCTACTTTTAGATCATTACCTACCATGACAATATATATAATTGAACCTTATCCTCTCTTCAATAATTCAAATTCAAGTATAGAAAAATAACATATTTATTAATTTATTCTAATAAATTTATAAAATTTTTGAAAAAAAAGGAACAACAAATTCAAAATCACAATTCAGGTACTTATAATATATTCTAATGATATAGGTAAAATTGAGATTATAAAATTACAGCAATACGTACATAATTTTAATTAATTGAAAGTTTACATTTTTACTTGACCTAATTTTTAATTTAAATTTCAGAATTTAAGTGTAAGTATTTTTTAAAATTAAAATCATTCGAATCAAAGTAGAAAGACATAGACATACACATATCGCAGTCTTAGAATAATTAGGTAATTGAGTCTAAGGGACTCGACCAAGTTCATGTGTGAATAGAAGATTTAAAAGCTATGCTTAGCCGACTCGAAGTGACCGATAAGATTATATATTATATTGTTAGTGTCATCCACTCATCCTGAACAAGCCAGCACTTACTTCTACGTAACAGCTTTTAGTGAGAGATGATGTTGCGATGAGTAAAATTTTTGGAATTGATTAATTTTTTATTTAGTTTTTAATTTTTAGTTTGATTTATTTTAATAATTTTTATTGTTAAAAATTTATTAATTTATCAATTAATTCTTCATTTATATAAATTAATAAATTTTTGTAAATAAAAATAAATCAATTAATTTTCTTTTAACATTCTTTTTAATTAAACTTTAAATCATTCTATTGATAAGAAAAGTTTTATTTAATTATATTTTAAATTTTTAAATTTTATTCTATTTTCAATTCGTTTTATGACTGTTCAAAATCGGTTGAACTTTATAAATTTTTAACTTATTATATTATCAATTTAATTTCTAATTCAATTTTTTAAAAGTGGCTGAGAGTTAGTCTTTATCTATGAAAGTAGGGTTGTAAATTTTGATTAATATGAAGTGAAATATTCATCTTTTATGAACTTAAAATTGTAACTTTGGTATGGCAAACTTTTAGTGTTTCATCAATTAGAAACAACTTGGACCATTTGGGATGTTGATGAGAGGTCACTTGATCTTGTCCTTGGTAGGACATGAAATAAACGGTCAAAGTTGTGAAACTGTAGTGCCTAATGAGGTATGATCAATCAAACTTGCATTATGTTTATCTTGTCTTTGTCCATATGGGCCCATTTAAATGCTATGTTTTATTCTAATTTTGTTTGCTTAAGGCAATTTATGTAGAATAAGGTTGATAATGAATCAAATCGAATTTTTTATTTCTTCCAACTTCGCTTAGATTAATACTAAAATGATATCGTTTTATTATAAATGACTAAAACAATGTTGTGGTGATTTTTAAATTCTTAAATTTACAAATTAAAATAATACTACTTTATAAACTAAATTTTATATTTAGACTTGATTTAAAATTCAATTAGTTTAAATTTAATCTATTAGTTTTAAAATAAGTTAGATCAAATCAGGAATAGACCTAAGTTATAAAATAATACAGAGCTTTGCAGAATACTTTTCTTATTTTTCACTAATTTTAAAAAATAATTATAATTCTTAATTAAATATTCTCTAATGATATACAATTTAAGAGTATATTTATCTAATTTCTTAAATGTAAATTATGACATATGTGATTTACATAATTGTTCAACCTCAATTTTTAGAATAATTCAATAAAAATTTAGTGATATTACTTTTATAATTTTAATATTGAATTCTTCTCCTAAATAATATAAATAAACAATATTCAATAAAATCACAAAATACAAGTTTGATTTATTTACCTCAATAGAAACTAACCCCTTATAATTAATAGATTCTGGTCACGTGGCAGCAAGTTGATGACTCCCCTCGTAAAGTACTTCCACGTGTAATCAAGAACAGCATTGCCAAATGGAGGACTTACCGTTATATATAGTTTAATCAAAACGGAACACGCGCGGCTCTTTCCACTGCTCAATTTCCCCGATAAGGTCCCCTCTCGCTTACCACCACCAATCAACGCATCGTTTCCGGTCACCGAGCTCGACGTCGTATTTAAAAGATGTCGAGGTGCGCAGGTTAAGTGTTGGAACAATAGCACCTACCTAGTGGTGGAAGCATATATGTATATAAAAAAATTGTATCTTTGACTCTCTGTAGCTCTTGATAAGCCAAAGCAAATAGAACTAAATAATTGGAGAGAGTTGCATGATTTGGGTCTGTTTTATAATTACTATAATTTCAAAGCAAAACAAAAAGAAAACGGAATAAAAAAATAAGTAGGAACAGTGTTGAAGAGAAAGAGAGTTCGTTTTTAAGCTGTGGGGTGTTCTCGTTTGAGTCTTGTTTTGAAGTAAGAATGATGTTTGAGGTAAGGTTGGAGGGAGAATCTGTGAAGAGAGTAGTAGGTTTACGAGGTTTTGGGTTGAAAGTTGCAAGCTTTGGGTCTCTGCTTCTGGTTCTTACAGGTGGCGGGAAACTTTCTTCTCATCCCACTCTGATTTGAAACAGGTTCGTTCTGTTCGTTTGTTTTGGTTCTTTTTAATCGTCTTCTTCTTCTGGGTTTTCGTGTTTCTGTTCATCGAGTGTGCTCGGTTGCGGAGAGAAGAGAATAAACTGAAGATTCTGTAAGTTTCAGAGCGTCTTCTGTTGTCTTATTTTAGGTAGATATAGAGTTTTTTTTTTCTTTTTTCAATTTCTTGTTTCCTATTATCTTTTCTTCTGGAAGTAGGAAAATGTTGTCTTTAAGCAAATCTGGACTGTTTTGCATTTCATTACTTGTTTTCGTTTTTCCATCCCCACTGCTTGTTCCTGGAAAGTTGGAGCATCAGGAATTTCTTAACATTTGGTCTACCGTGGTTCCAAGGAATTTGTAATTTCATGGTGCTAGTCTGTCCTGATGTCTCAATTTCCTTCTTGTTCAATTGAACTCTCCTGGTTACTATCTTCACTTTTTAAGCTTACTGAGCTACCCTTGTAATGGATATAAGGAGCATGAACTCTCCATCGACACAGTTTGTCACCTCTGGAAGGATGGGCATGTATGAGCATATCCATCACATTGGAATGTGGGGAGAAACTTCACCTGAATCAATGATAATCACCGGCCCTCTGGGTACGTCGACATCGATGATTTTCACGTTCGACACGAAGTTAGACAATCAGGTGCAAATCTTTAAACTGAATCCTTACCTTTTCTTGTAGTTTTTGGTCATAGGTAGTCATTGTGAGCTGAAGTGTTTATTATACAATTTCACTAGTCAGAGAACATGTCACAAGATACTCTTGGACCTTCAAGCAAGTATGATCAAGAAGCAAGTAAACCTATTGACAAGGTAAATGTTATTGACTCTCCCCCTCTCTCTCGCCCTCTCTGTGTATGTTTGTTTATGGAAGTAGATAATTTGTTTCACATGTTGATGATGAAAGGTGCAAAGAAGGCAAGCTCAAAATCGTGAAGCTGCTCGTAAAAGCCGGATGAGGAAAAAGGTACAAGTATCTATTGAACATACATCAAGTTCTGCAGATTGCTGGCTTGAATTATAGACTTTGATTTGCAGGCGTATGTTCAACAATTAGAATCGAGTCGGTTAAAGCTGATGCAATTGGAGCACGAGTTTGAAAGAGCCAGGCAGCAGGCATGGAGAAGATTATCTTTTTGTTCAACTGAAATCTTTTAACACTCCACTAAAACAATTTTTGCTCCTTTGCCAGGGTCTGTACTTAGGTGGTGGAGTAGAAGTTGGTCATTTGGGGTTTAATAGAACCATAAACTCAGGTTTGTGTTTCTCAAAACTCTGATTGATACCACCATAATTAGAATTGATTGCATGTCTCATTGAAAGCAATAGGGATACAAATGGGTTGGGTGAGCCAAGGCCACCTAAGACTTGAGCATAAACTGAAACCCGAAAGAGATTTGGTAGGTGTAGTCAGAGCCTGATTGAGTATGGATAAGCGGGCCCCAGTTTGAGCTTGTTTAGACTTCGGGCATACTTGAAAAGCTTAAACTCATTTGTAGGATCACTTTTTGAGCTTTTCGTTGCCCAAACCAATACATATGGGGTTATTTCTGGCTGGGTTTGGACTGGACTTCGGATCGCACGCCCCCTGTGCTCTAAGCTCGGCTAGAATCTGATTCTTTTCTCTAGACTTGGCTCTAATCCGATCGATTTAAACTTGACCTGTTGTCTTTAGGCTGAGCTTTTTGTCTTTCCTATTAACAGATTGAGAGTTCCTAAAGTAAACAATTTAAAGCACAAATTACATCAGTTCGTAATCAACTATGGAGTCTAAAGTCGAGAGAGAGTATATCTACATTTACAGTCACAGATAGCCATAAATTATTTCCTGTTACTTGTTCTTCCCTAATTTTTTTTTTCAATTATAAGCCAAAATCTGAAAATTCTGCAGGGATCACCACATTCGAAATGGAGTACGGAAATTGGTTGGAAGAACAAAATAGACAGATATCTGATCTGGGTATAGCTTTAAATGCTCATATCAGTGATGAACAGCTGCAGATACTTGTGGAAAGCTCGTTGAACCATTATTCTAAACTTTTTAGCATGAAAGCTGCTGCTGCAGAAGCTGATGTTTTCTATATGATATCTGGAATGTGGAAGCCATCCGCAGAACGGTTTTTGTTGTGGATAGGCGGATTTCGCCCTTCGGAGCTTCTCAAGGTGATATACATTGCTCAGGTTTCATTATGTAGTAGCTCTATAATTAATTCGTATTAAGTTTATCGTTGGATGATTCCATTGCTGATATTGATCCCAAAAAAAGAACAGTCAACCGTCACACTGTGAAAAACTGAAAATTGGATAGATCAGGAGTTTAGCTTATTAACTATTCATCCATGGGAGGCACTAAATCCTGAGTAACTTCACAGGTTCTTCTGCCTCAGCTTGAACCCCTGGTGGAACATCAGCAACTGGAGCTAACTAACCTCATATTATCATGTCAGCAAGCAGAAGATGCTCTTTCACAAGGTATGGATAAACTCCAGCAAACTGTAGCTGAGACAGTAGCAGGTGGTCATTTTGATGAATCTAGTTACATGCCACAATTGGAAAATGCAATGGAGATGTTAGAATCTTTAGTTCGCTTTGTGTCGCAGGTATAGACTCCATCTCTTGCTCCGATATCGGAAATAGCATCTTCTTGCATATTTATCTGTACTAAACATCATTAGGTGGTATCTAAAAGTTGGCGTAAAACATTGATCCAAAACAGGCCGACCATCTTCGGAAGGAAACTCTGCTTCAGATGCACCGGCAGTTGACGATCCGAAGAAGCAGCTCGAAAAAGTCGTTTGAGGAAAAAGGTAGATCCTATGATATTGATTTCTCTTACTCTT
>JAOQMM010000171.1:20132414-20146941 GCA_027563515.1 Erythroxylum platyclados | reverse complement strand
CTCTCTTGGTGTCTTTCGTTGCATAGGCTCTTGCTGAAGGGAAGGAGCCTGCTCTGTTCTAGCTTCCGAAGTGCCTTCTTGATTTTGTAATTATGAAGGACCTGTAATTTGAGTCTCTGATGTACTTTTAGGAACCAGGGGATGCTCTTCATCATCTGAATCAATTGATGTTGTCGACGGTAATGCTTCGTCAAATACCACATGTATTGATTCTTCTATTTTCTTTGTCCTTTTGTTATAAACTCTGAATCCTTTACTAGCAATACTGTATCCCAAGCAGATAGCTTCATCTGATCTTGCATCGAATTTTCCAAGATTGTCTTTCCCATTGTTTAGTACAAAATATTTGCAGCTAAATGCTCGAAAGTATGCAACATTTGGTTTTCTTCCTTTCCATAGCTCATAAGGGGTCTTTTTCAGGATAGGTCTTATGAGACATCTGTTAAGTATATAACACGCAGTTGACACAGTTTCTGCCCAGTAATCATGAGGTAGGCCACTCTCACATAGCATTGTCCTGGCCATATCAACTAGAGTCATGTTCTTTCTTTCCACAACTCCATTTTGTTTAGGCTTTATTGGACACGAAAAGTTGTGAGTCATAACATTGTTGTAGCAAAATTCTTCAAACTTTTTGTTGTCAAATTCTCCTACATGATCGCTTCGTATTGAGGTAATGCAATACCCTTTTTCAGTCTGAATTTTTCTGCAAAACTTCTCAAACACTTCAAAAGCATCATCCTTATTTGACAAAAAATAAACCCATGTAAATCTGGAGTAATCATCCACTAAAACAAAACCATAATGATTACCATCAAAGCTTTGAGTCTTGGTGGGTCCGAATAAGTCCATATGCACAAGTTCAAGTGGTTGGCTAGTAGACACAATATTTTTGGGAGGAAAGTTGCTTCTGACTTGTTCACCTTTTAAACAAGCTTCATAAACCTGATTAATATCAAACTTCAGCGTAGGTAGACCTCTTACCAGCTCATTCATGGATAGCTTTGATAAAATGCTCATGCTAGCATGTTTTGTCTCTCTAGAAAATGATTCATTCGTTTGGCACAGAAGGTTTGGACATGCCATCATTATGAATGTCGATAATTTCACAATGAGATGCATAGAAGATAACTTTGTAACCTTTGTCGCATACCTGGCTCACACTCAGCAAGTTATGCTTCAAACCATCAACAAAAAGGACGTTATCAATAGAGGTAGAGTCAGAGTTACCAATTTTACCAATTTTACCAATTCCGGTAACCTTTGCTTTATTCTTATCTGCGAAGACAACATGACCTCCATCTTTTCTTTCAATGTAGTTGAAGTATGATATTTCACCTGTCATATGTCTTGAACAACCACTATCAACTATCAATTGATTCTCTCTTGTCTCTGTTTTGAAACATATTTGCTGAAAGAATTATCTCATTTTAGGTACCTAAATGTTTCTAGGTCCTTTCGGGTTAATAGTTTGACCTTTCGATCTCCAAACATACAAATGAGATGATTTTCAAAAATTACAAGAATGACTAATGTGATCATGTTTACCACAGTAAGAACATGGAATAGAAGATGAGAATAATTTCTACTATGTATCATGTCCCTACTATTTTGACTATAGCTACTGCTGGCTTTGAAAAAGAAGCTCTTGTATGGCTTGACATTATTGTTTTCATTGAATCCTATTCTGGCCTTACCAAAAATGCATTTACCACTCCCAAGCAATGCATCCATCAACAAAATTTTCAAGATCTTTTTTCTAGAGATAAGATCTTTCCAGCATTCTTCTCCCTTTCACATTCTAGGATGACCACTTTTTCTTCTAACTGTCTTACCTTATCAGACTCATTTTTTAGTAGCGTATTTTCTAACTTAGCTACTCTCTCTTCCAAAATTTCTTTTTCAGAAATCTTTTGCTTATAGTCAGCCTCAAGAGACATATTCCTGGTCAACAAAATTTCATTTGCAAATTCTAACGATTTAATCTTACTCTTCAGAGATGCATCATTGCTCTTGGATTTTTCAACTTCTTTGTAGTACTTCAATGTCATCCTTTTGTGTTAATCATACAATTCATGATATGCATTTTTCAATTCATCAACTTCAATATTAGAGTCAGAGTAATATACCTCATCGTCTCCTGATTCAGCCATGAAGCAAACGTTGCTAACTTCTTCAGGTTCATCTTCTTCAAAACTTTCAAAGTCTTCATCAAACCAAGCTATGGCCATAACTTGCTTTTTAGGTTTCCTACTTTCTGTTTTATCCTTTTAGAGTAGAGGATATTCAAGTCTAGTGTGCCCGGGCTTCTTGCAGTTGAAACATATGATTTGTGTGTTATTACTGTTGTTGCTACTTTTTGTTAGGGGCCTGGTGTTTCCAACTTTCTTGTTTCCTTTTCTTTTCTTCATTAACTTCTTTTTGTAGAAGCGTGCATATTTTTTGACCATGAAGTTGAATTCATCATCTCCATCTATTTGTAGCTCAGTGTCGCTTTCATCACCATTTGATTCATCAACTGTTTTTAGTGTCATTCCTCTTCAGTAGGAGGTTCCTTCATCTCACTTAAGCTCTATTTCATGAATCATTAGATTCCCTAGTAGCTAGTCGAGTGAAATGGTGTCTAGATCCTTTGCAGTCTCTAGAGCTGTCACCTTAGGTCTCTATTCCTTTGGCAGTGATCCCAGAATCTTTGTTACTAGCTCATCATTTGAATATATCTTTCCTAGATTCTTCAGGGTGGTGATGATGTTGTTGAAGCATCCAAAGAATTCATCTATGGTCTCACCCTGTTTCATGGTAATAGTTTCATATTGATGTACCAAAAGACTTATTATATGTTTGTTTACCTCATTCGTTCCTTCAAAGGTAACTTGAAGTTTGTCTCACATTTCTTTCACTGTAGAGCAGTAGGATATCTTTTCATACTCTTCTGGAGACAGGGCACATATCAGGTGATATTTTGCCTTCGCATTTAGTTGTGCATTTCTCCTGTCATTATCAATCCATACTTCTACATTATCAGAAGTGGAAAGTGTGGCTCCAACTTTGATAGTGTGCCAGATTTCGATATCTACAGATTGAAGATATATGGTCATTCTCTCTTTCCAATATGAGTAGTTATTTCCATTGAAGAAAGGAGACTTTGAGACGGATTGTCCTTCAAAACTTCTCAAGGTGCTTTCCATGATCTATCAAGTGTTGTTAAACACAAATATGTGAAACCTGATGCTCTGATACCAAATGATATAAAGCAAACACATGTAAGAGGGGGTGAACTGTGTGTGAAAAGAAAATTTTTATATAAAAAAATTCTTCTTAAAAGAATAACTCAGAAGGGTCCTATCAAATTTCGAAAGGGACCTGTAAAGGCTTTAAAAGAAAGGTTCCTATTAATAATATAAAGGCACGAAGGAATATTATAAAATGAAAAGTTCGTGCTAACGTTTCAAAAAGAAGCACCCTGTTAACGAAAAAGCCTTTTAAAAGATAGAAGCCTGCTAAAAGAAAGATGTTGTTAAAAACAATTTAAAATAGAAAGCGCCTGTTAAAATAAAATCTCTTCCAAGTAAAAACAAAACGAATCTCTTGTTGAAATAAATACACACATAATGTAATGTGGAAAATTTAAAAGAGAAGAGAGAGAAGAAGGACACAACGATTTATATTGGTTCGACTTACAACCCAAGCCTACGTCCAGTATCCAAGTTTTCAACTTAAGTGTTTTACTATAATAAACTGAGTATTAACTTTAACGAGCCTCTCCAAGCTCAAAAGTACATATTTTGCAAGGTTCTCTAACCTTTCAACACGCACAAAGTGTATAACAAGCTTCTAAAAGCTTACAGAAAAAGAATAATAGTAAATGTAAACACTTAATCTCTCTTGCTAGAGTGATTTTACTTTCTAAGGTTCAGTGGAAATGATATAACTCTCAAGAATATGAATTTCAACTTAAAGATCTTACAACTCTGTATATTTCTCAATGTATGATCTTTTCTTTGTATGCTCTGTTTTCTTCTTTTGTTCTCGACTTGACTGATTTGCAAGTACTGGTGCACTTCTTTAAATATGCATCTTTGATTTATCCATTGCTTCACTTACTTCTTGAATTAAGTCTGAATAATTGCAACGTTAACTTTCCTAAAAAATCTTCTAATGATTGCGTGACTAATATCCAATCTTCATAAGATGGAGGATCCTTTCAGATACGGAAGTTTTATGATAAAGGTCCCTGCAAGAAAGGAAATAAATTTTTTAGGAAAGGGCCCGTGGCCCGCCCATGGGCCGATGGGCCGACGGGTCGGTCTTGCCAACCCGGCCCGTGACCTCTTTTTTCTAAATTTTTTTAACAAAACGGCGTCGTTTTGTCAAAAACGACGCCGTTTTTGGATGATGGACGAGCCACGGGCCGGGCGGGGCCGGCCAGCGCTCGAGCCACCCTTGGCCCGTGGCTCGGCCCATGGCTCGCCTAACCCGGGCCAAACAAGGGCCGGGCCGGGCCACAATCCCCATCCCTAACCATGTTAACTCGATATTCAATTATTTCAAACAAAACAAAATCGTTTTACTTATAAGAATTAAGCCTTAGATAAGCCTGGACCTAGACAACTCAGACTCAAACTCGATTAAAAAAATAAAGTATTCTATATTTTTAATTAAAAAATTATTTTTAAAAAATTGACGAAGCTCACTGTGCAATGCGTGTTAGATAAACTTTCGGGCGTGTATAATAATTTATTAATTATATATATTAAGAAAATTATTTAATGAATTACTGAATATGTTTAACTAAAATACCATTTCACGAGAAACCATAATCAACTTACGTTTTAGTGCCTTAACTTTCTCAACTTTTCTGGTTTCCAACCGACAATGATTACCATTTTTCTTCTCTTTTGGTAAGCTTTAGCCCTTTTTGGCTTTTTATATTAAAATATCCCTTTATTTGATGTTCAAAATTACTCCACTAAAACGTCATCTTGTCATCCATAAGTACCGACAAATATGAAATCAGTGGAATATGATTGACTTTATTAAAACTTAATTAACGCTTCGTATTAATATGTTAAATTTTTTCTAATTGAACAATAATTAATTAGTATTTTATTTTAAAATTAAGTTAAATAGATATTAATAAGCTAATAATTATCTTTATAATTTGAAAATGAACTTGATCTTTTCATCAGAATATAATTGTAGTGTAAGATTATTGAAACACTTTGATAATGAGGTCTCTCTTATTATCTCATAATAAGCGTTCATAGTGGGTGATATCCACAAGTTTATATTTTCTAATTTAAATATTCTTAATACATTTTTAATATTATGTATCAGTTCGATTAAAGTGTGTAAAATGCTATTGAATGATCTAATCTTATTTAATAGACAAAATTTCTATAAAATCAACACATTGTTTGGATTAGTTAGGTCAATTACATAACTAATCTAGGAACTAAGATTTAGGATATCAAAATGAGTTCAAAATGTTATGCAATTTGCAAATTATTGTATTTATGAAGAATTATTTAATAATATTTAAAATATAACAATAACGGGATTTTCCATGTCAAAAAATACAAAAACTTAGTGGAGAGTTAATATTTAAGTTATTTGGCAATCTCAACACGAAATAATATTAATCAATGATTGAAAAATTCGACTGGTTCAACCGATTCAATTGTAAAAATTTTTAACCAGCCAACTTTTCGATTCAAGTTTTAATTTTCTGGTTTGATTTACTTTAATAACTTTCGTTGTTAAGAAATGATCAGTTTCTTAATTAATCAGTCGATTTTTGTAAATTAATAAATTCTTAAAAATTACAATAAATCAATTAAATTTTATTTAGAAATTTATTTTTAATTAATTTTTAATAATGAAACACAACACATGGTGTCCAAAATTCTCCAACAAAACATCCCATGCTGCCTTGTTTCTAGGTTCAGACCCCAATATATGTCTCTATCTGTCTCTCTCTGTTTCTTTAGTATCATTATTTTGCGTTCAACTATTGAAAGGTATACATATAAATATCCTCATCTCAGTGTATCTTTGTGGTGAGCTCCATCTATTCCAACTTGTACGCGTTTTGGGTTTCAATACTTTCCCAACATTAATGGACAGTCCTGGATTCGAGTGTCACTTTCTGTATTATTAACAATTTAATACGGATTATGTTGTGTATCATACATAGCTTATCATAAAAAAAACAAAATCAAAACATGTCCACTATGCCCTGGGTTGGCAATTTGGATCTTTCCTAATATGAAATTAATTGATCAAGTCCAAGTTAATCGAATTCAAATTAGACGGATTTGTAAGAATTGGGACTTGAATGACTTAACTAGTTTAAGTATAATGATATTGTTTTATTTAATAATTCAAGGAACAATTAACTAAACGATGTCATTTTGATAGAGTTTTGAGTTATTTGAATTCAACCAAATTTGTACTTGGGTTAAAATTTAAAAAAAGGTTGAATTCAATCTATTATCAATTTTATAAATGACAACATGTTAAGAAAAGATAAAAAAAAAAGAAAAGTGATTCTATAAATAAATATTAGAGTTATTGTCTCAATTACAAAATTTTAGAAGAATTGAGGTTTTTAACTTAATTTTGTCTAAATAGGCTTTAAATTATTTATTCTAAATGTTTTTTATTATTAAAGGAATATAATACTATTTTTAAAATAATATTATTTTAAATATAATTAGACTTTGAGTTTTGAACTCAACAAGATTGTGGAGCTCTAACTTGATTTTGTCCTAAAATTTAAAAAATTTTATAAGTAAAAATTTAAACCCGATTCAAAACTTAATCAATTTAGACAAATCTATTAATTTCAAGTTAGGTTAAACTAACTTAGATTGCCTTCCTAATTTGTCATTCCTAATTATTTCCCAAAAGGTGGTATGATTTGCTTGAGAAAAAAGTTTTTAATGTCTCTTGAACCAAAGTTTCGAATCTAAGAAGTTTTTGGAGATCTTATGTGAAAGAGTAAGGTTCTTTGTGGCTTAAAACTCTTAAGTCAAATTTGTTGTTGACTTTAAATTATTAATTCGTAATTAACTATTTTTTTAGATAGTCAAAAAAAAAAAAAATTCCCCTACAAGTTTCCTATCAAAAGATTGTCTTTTTTAGAGATGGTATTTTTGTTCCGTTCAGAATTTGATCTAAGTTGGTAGGACTTTGAATTAGATTTGAGCTTAAATTCAAGTTGTCTCTCTTAGTTGAAAATCTAAATATGTTAAATATTTTTTATTAAAATAATATCATTTTATTAATGATTCATTTTTATTATTTATTTATTTGTCTTCTTTTTGGTTTGTTTGCATATTTGTTTACTTGTTTTAAATTTTATTTGTATTTATTGTATTATATTAGTTTGTTATTTATTTTTATAGTTTTATTTGTATGTATTTATTTATTTATTTATACTTATTATTATCTTTTATGTCTATTTTTTATCATTACTTTATTATTTTAATAAGTGTTATTATTAATTTTATTATATATATTTTTTATTTGGGTCTATAAGAAACAGTCTTTCTAACAATTAAGTATAAACTTATGTACTTCTGGATCTCTCAAGATCCTACATATGAGCGAAACTTCTATTGAGAGGCTGTTGCTGGAGGATTAAAGGAAGTAGTTCTTGTTTTGTTCAACCATCCAAGAATTTTTATCTTTCTTATAATAAGTTTTATATTGTTAACAATCATAAGTTTATGGTATTACGTTGGATTGTGATAAGTCATTGAGAAGTTTCTGTTCTGATGTTGATTGCAAACCTAATGATTAACATTAGGCGCACGTAACTTATTAGCTAGTTAAATCAAAGAATAAAGAAAAGCAAGCATCAAAAACAACTTTAATTAAAAATAAAAAAAAGAACTAAAAGGAAGGTCATAAGCACCTTTTAATTATAATCTTTCTCAAAAACTTTTTAAATGTATATATTGTTAAATATATTTTAAGATAGATCTTGCTTAGAATCTACTTTTTCGTTTGATGGGAAGCTTGTGTGTGTGCTTGCTTGCTTTACCAATGAGAAAAGTATGCATTCCTATGCAATGAAGAAAGGCTAAAGTTATAGGCATGGTTGAGCAACAATAAGGCTCCTTATGAAACTGTTTACTTTTGAGTTGCAACTGAATTGTTTCTTATTTTAATAATTTGAAGAAAAATAGCGATATATTAAATTTATAAATATTAATTAAATTAAATATATTATTTAACTTTAATTTACTGACTCATTAAATAACTTATTTAAGATACATAATTTATGAACTATTATCTTCATTCGATAATTTATGTAATATATACTTGAATAATATCATAGTTATGGAGTCCATTATTACAAGGGTTAATGACCAAAAAAACTTTAAATTTTCGTCAATTTTTCAATTATAGCTCGAACTTTAAAAAGAAGCAATAAAATGCTCAAATTTTTGAAATTTTTTCAATTATAGCCTGAACTTCAAAAAGTGGCAATAAAATGTTCAAACTTTTAAAATTTTTCAATTCTAGCCCGACATTAGTGTTTTCGTTAAATTTGCTGACATAACTTGCTATGTGTTTCAAAAAGCTTAACTATTAATATACATAAGCCAAAATTAACACAATAAATGAAGATTAATGAAACAACATCGTTTAATCACGTAATTAAAATAACATCATTGTTTAAAAATGATCTAAATTAGATTACGCAGCCTCGATGACCTTACGCTTGGATTTCAGTTTTTTCCTTCGTTTTCAGTTTGTTCTCTCGACGCCCTTACCTTTCAATTTTCAGATTATGCAACCCTGACGTCCTCACACTAAAGGCATAAGGAGAACGAACTAAAAACGAAGAGCTTACTGGTACAGTACGCTGTAATGCGAGAGTAGTTTGGGACGTCAGAAGAACAAACAGAAAACAAATGGCTGAGGACATCGGGAGAACAATAGATAAAGTCGGGCTAGAATTGAAGAAAATTGAAAGTTTGAGCATTTTATTGTCACTTTTTGAAGTTTGGGTTAGAATTGAAAAAATTAAAAGTTTAGGTATTTTATTGCTACTTTTTAAAGTTCGGGCTATGATTGAAAAATTGACGAAATTTTAATTTTTTTTTATAATTAGCCCTTATTATAAAGAAAAAAAGCTATTTTTATAATTCGGATTAACTTAGAAATTTAATGATTTATAGATAGCATTTTAGCTTAAAAAAATTTTCTTAAATAATTTCATTATCAATGTGCTTTTATAAATAGATCACCCTCCTTAAAAGGTATTTGATGGATCATACTTTCCTTGTGTACATGACAATAATCTAGGAAGAGTGAAATTTTGTTTCTATTTCTTCTTAATTGCAATTTATTGATATATATATATGTATTTTAAATATTTATTTATTTATTTATTCTTTTATTTTTATTAATTCATGTGGGTGATTTAGAAACAATCTCTCTACTAGCTAAGGGTAAGATTGCATACTATTGAACCTCTCCAGACCCATCATCTCAGCGAGATTTCTGCTGGGTGTTGATGTTGTTGTATATATATATTTCAAATATCTAAATCAAATTTTAAAAAATTACTTCACACTTTTCAATAATTCCTTAATTCAATTCCAAGTTATACTTGTTATATGACCTTAACAACAACAGCAACAATTTAGTAAAAATTTTGCTGATACATAGGATATAAAGAGATCCAATTCTACATAACTTTACTCTTAATTGATATAAATGTTCTTTCGATTAGGCCTATTTGATTGTGGCTGCTAAATTCTACATGATTTTGGACTTACCATGTACTTGGGCTTGATTGAATAGAAATTAGATTTTTATCTTTCATTGCCCACACCACCTTTGAATAGGCACAATCTTGGGCTACTAAATCAAGGCCCTTGATAAATACATTTTTCCCTAATTCACCCTATCTTAGATGATAAGGCTTCAATTACAAGTTTGCCGGTTTTATAAAAATAATATAATTCTCAATTTTTTTTAATTCTAAACGTTTTTTAGTTTTTATTTAATATTTTCAGCCTATTTTTAAAAATTAAAAATAAAAAATAATGTTATTTTTGCATAATACTTTCATTTTTTATATAATTATCAAGTTTTAGACTGGGTTTAATTTAGGCAGTTTAAGCCCGACTCAAGATCGACCAACTTAGATTTGGTCCGTTAATTTCAGGCTAGGGACTATCCGAGCCCTACTCAAATGTCATCCCTAAAATAGTCCAAAGAGTGAGAGGCCTAGAGAATATTCTCTCTTTTGTTCTTCCAATTTTACATATTTTTTCTTGCCTTTCAGTTTCAGTTTCATAGTACAAACGAAGTTAGTGTGGAATGGATTCATTAGCTTCTTCTCTTCTGCAACAACAACCTAGAAGACCACTACTAAACCTTAAACGACCATCAACAACCCTCCAGTTCAAGCCCAACTTCATCTTACTTCCTTCTCCTACGCCGCTCTGTAATAGAACCAACATTCGTTGCCATTCCCAAGACAAAATCAACGGCTTTCTTCCTTCTAACCTCGAACGGGTAATCTTATTCTTTGGAAATTGCTCAAAGTTTGTGACTTTAATGTGTAATTTACCCGAACAACATATCAAGATGGTCACTTTCCTTCTAGAGCCAATGATCGAATGTGTAATTCATTGTTTTGATTGCTTGCTTGCTTCATATTCTTACTTGGGCAAACAAACCAAGGTTGATATTTTATGTGTTTGCTTCAGCAAAAGGCACTGGAACTTGCTATGAATGACATAAATAACTCATTCGGGAAAGGGAGTGTTACGAGATTGGGCAGTGCTGGAGGAGCTTTGGTGTAAGCACTTAGTTTCTGAATCCTGTTCTTTAATGTTCTACCTGCCCTTTATTTCCATAGTTTGTTTCTGATGTTGGCATTTTCTTTTTTCTAGTGAAACTTTTCCAAGTGGCTGCTTGACTCTAGATTTTGCTTTAGGTGGGGGGCTTCCCAAAGGGAGAATTGTAGAGGTAACAACTCTTCATATGTCTCCATGTTTTTCTGGAACAAAGCTTATCTTAGTTTTCATATGTTTAATGGAATTCTGATGTTTTGGGCTAATATGATCAGGATGTTATCCCAAATCTTCCTGATTTTTCTTTGTTTTCTTTAAGTGATGAAACTGATTATTTTATCTCTGGTTTGTAGTTATATCTGAGATTATTGGAAACAGTAGCTCACTACTGAAATATTAGATAATACTATGATTTTATCTATCAGATTGACTGTTTCTAAATATTGGCTGCCTTACTGTCATTTTTTTTACCTTGGTAGATATTTGGACCAGAGAGCAGCGGAAAGACCACTCTTGCACTTCATGCAATTGCAGAAGTTCAGGTGATTGGATTCTGTTTATATTCTCTGTTTCTTCTCGTTAGATATGCTTGTTGCTGATTCTCAATTATTCTAGGTATTCTGTAAATTGGATAGATATATTTTCTTTTATTCCTATCTGAAGGCAAAGATGAATTTGCAGAAGCTTGGAGGCAACGCTATGCTTGTTGATGCAGAGCATGCTTTTGATCCAGCGTATTCTAAAGCATTGGGGGTGGATGTGGAAAATTTGATTGTTTGTCAACCAGATAATGGAGAGATGGCGCTTGAAAGTATAATAAATTTTCTCAACTGCGAGGTTTAGTTTGAAATTGGCATGATGTGGTGCCTGTAGGGAGCGAGGATACGCTTAATTTTCACTGTATTACATCAGCATAATTTAATTGGACTGAAAATGTCTGCATGTTTCAGTCGCAGATCGCATGTGCAGATCTGGTGCCATAGACCTTATCTGTGTCGATTCAGTGTCAGCTCTTACACCACGTGCAGAAATTGAAGTGTGTTTTCTTCTCACAGTTTAAAGATTATTTGTTGTAGCTACATATTTGATTTAATAAGTTGACCACTTTTGTTCTGGTGACACTTCTTAATGTTGTAGGGTGAGATTGGAATGCAACAAATTGGTTTGCAAGCTCGTCTTATGAGCCAAGCTTTGCGTAAAATGTCTGGAAATGCTTCAAAAGCTGGTTGTACTCTTATTTTTCTTAATCAAATAAGATACAAGGTACTGTTGATTGATTAGTTCTGTTGTAAGTCAATCAGATTTTAAACCTCTATACTACTTTTGCTATGCAATAATGGATGAATACAATTATGCGTATATATATGTTGTAGCTTCTCTTGAGTCATAAAATATTATTCTTGTTGAGTTCCATAGATCGGAGTATATTATGGGAATCCTGAAGTTACAAGTGGAGGAATTGCTTTAAAATTTTTTGCCTCAGTTCGTCTTGAAATACGTCCTACAGGGAAGATAAAATCTGTAAGCACAGTGCTTTGCATAATAGAATTTTCATGGATAATTCGATGCTCAACTATTTTCTTTCTGTTTCACCACATTTAAGATGTACAGATTCCTAATAGCAGGGAATTTGTTTAGGCCAAAGGAGATGAAGATATAGGGCTTCGGGTTCGTGTAAGGGTGCAGAAGAGTAAGGTATGATTTCTGTTCAAACATCAAGTGCACATCTTGTAGAATTAAGTTGTATGTAAAAATCTAGATGTGGGATTTATTACCTACCGGGCTACCTATCCCAAGGACAACATTAAAAGAATTGAATACGAAATCTTTACCCTCCCTATCAATCATGGTTGGTCCCAAACAATTTGTGGATGTTGTCTTGATGAACTCAGGTTTTGCAAAGAAACTCATTTCTTGTTAGTACATTTACAAATGATAAAGTTAACAGTGCCATTTATCCAAACCTGTCTTTTTCAATAATGTCCTTGTAGTTCTACTTGGTTTTGGTAGTTTTGTACCAAAATTTTCTTGATTAATTAAAATCACACATGGTTACTTCATTTTGATATTTTCCCGATGTGTTATCTATTCCATTCTGCTAATGTCGGATGAGCCCTGTTATGTGGCTAAGCTGCTTTAATAGGTGTCAAGGCCGTACAAGCAAGCTGAGTTTGAAATCATATTTGGAGAGGGTGTGAGCCAACTGGTTGGTATCCTTTATACAAAACAAACCGGCATTCCTACCATGGCCTAGCTGCTATATCTGTCTTGACTTTGTACTGCTATGCAGGGTTGCATTTTGGATTGTGCTGAAATGATGGATGTTGTGATGAAGAAGGGTTCTTGGTATAGCTACGGAGACCAAAGGTTGGTCTTTTGTCTGCATTCCTCATAATGCATTGCTTTCACTTTGGTTAGTGGTTTCTTGCAGTTTTTTAGTAAAGGTGGGTGAGGGATTCTGCCTGGAATAATTTAAGATGTTTTCCTTGACTTTTTCCGTGTCAACAATCAATTTGAAATTCCTTAACTTTTCCATCAAAAATCAATTTTACGGTATAGATGCTTAGATGATATTTGGTATCTCTCTTTGCCACTAAGTTGGAGTTATGGATGATTGAAGCGCTACGAAATTTATAAGCCAAACATATGATTTCTCTCAATCTGCATTCTGCAACTACTTTTCTTTGAGGGTATAGTATTGGGTCTGATTATCAGGACACTGAAATTTCCGGCTATTCAACTTAATTCAGTCACTCTTTGATCAACATATTTAATTGGCTTTTTCTTGTAGTAAGACACACTCTATTGATGTATCATCTCCGAATCCTTGTCAGGGTTCCATTCCAGTTATGTTTTCTATCTTCCCGGGCTTTCAGTTATAACATCGCTCCAATGTCATCATTCAGTTGTCAACAAAGTTCTCCCTCTCTTATTCACTGGTTTTCAGATTTTGAAACCTACTTTAATCAATCTGTTCATTGACTAAGTTGTTGATTGTTCTATCATCCCTGAAACCCTTTTCAGTTTTCGTCATACTCTGGATCCTTGTATTACAAATCTGTATACGCCTTTTCCAATGTCATTTTGAAGTTGGAATCAACAATGTTAATCCTTGTATAGTCAATCTTTCTTCTTCTTTTAAGACCTTCTAAATCCTGTTAAATTGTGGTAAAAGATTCATGTTTGTTTCTAAAGTTACTCAACTTTTAAGCAATTTCCTTCTGTATCAATACTTTTTAGTATTGTGTCTCAATAAGTTTTGTTCTTTTTCTGCAAAAAGGTTGGGACAAGGAAGAGACAAAGCCTTACAATACTTGAGAGACAACCCTCATCTTCATGAAGAAATCGAAAAGGTTTGGATTCTTATCCCTTAAACACATACGCTGGTCTAGTTCCGGCGCTATCTTGCCTTAATTTATGAACATAGATTTGATATCTAAGTTTACGAAAAGGATTACTAATCAACTTCTAGTTAATTATTTCCGAATTTGTAGTTCTCTGAAGTTCAAATTGAAATTTTTGTTGAGTCAGTAACAACTTGAGACATGAGACTAGATTGTTTTGGTTGTGATATACCGTTTTCAATATCCGAAATGAGAGTGTACTTACTTTCACTCCTCCTTTTCACGTTTGATACTATGCTCGAGAACAAGTGAACAATCTCGTAAATGCATTTGCAGACAGTTAGGACCAAGATGGCAGAT
>JAOQMM010000171.1:20080654-20101613 GCA_027563515.1 Erythroxylum platyclados | reverse complement strand
ATAATTTATAAATTAATTTTTATTTAAAATATATTTTACCTATTAAATTAATATTTATTTGAAATATATATATTTAAAAGATATTTTAAATTTAATAATAATTATTAAATTACATTTATTTAATTTAATTACAAAAATTAAATAAAATTATTAATCTTTTTAAATTATTTATAATTCTTATTAATAAGTAATTTTAATTAATTAAATATATAATATTAAATTAAATTATTCGTGATTCTCATTAAAAATTAATATATTAAATAATTAAATAATACATATTTAGTTTATAATAAATAAGATTACGAAAAAACAAAAAGAAAAAGTAAAAATCACTTTTATGGTTTTCATAATCTCTAAAAATGGTAAGAAACTAAAACCAAAAACTAAACCAAACAAATTTTTTTTCTGAATTTGAAAACAAAAACAGAAGATCAAAAACAAAAATGAAAACATACATAACGTAAGAATTTATATCTTTATCCCAATGGCTTCTAAATATGATTAATTAAGATTATACAGAATTTAAATCTTGGTACCATAACTTTGAAATATGATTGATGAAAATATACACACTTTAGTGAATTTAAATCGGTCACTTGATTCTAAATTATTACTTTGTTAGATGAAATTTTCAACATACATAATTTGCAAAATTATCACATGCATTTGATAATTTAGTCAACATATACTCAAAAAAATAACGAAAAAGTTTGTAAAGTTATACCGTGTGTGAAAGATTATTAAGGTATGAAAAATTAAGCTGTGTAAGGAGTTTATTTAAGAAATTATGTGATCTAAATATCATAGCTTAAATAGATTAATTAAGACTTTAGAGGAACATGTAAATGGGACTTCCAAACTCAAGTTCACATAATCATAGAGCAAATCTTCAACTCTATGGCTTTCATTTACACTTTGATACGTAAAGTTGGGTTTACTTACAAGTTAAAGACGAAGAACCGAAAGCTCAATGACAAGATTTCACGTAACAGATTCGACTATAACCTGCAACAAAGTTACACAGAGACTATGGACTCGCCCCCAAGCAGAAATATGATGGGCAGCTAGAATATACCAAAATAGTTAACCTAATACCTGTACCTGTACTTGTAGACGTGCTTAATATAGAATATATCCCTCCAAAACCATCGCAACTATGCACTAATGACACTGAAAACTGCAGAGAAATGGCTTCAGTTAGCAAATGAGTAGTCTGATTCTACAGTACAGGTTTGCAAAAAACTCGGAAAGAGCAATCGGAGTCTTAAAAGCCTCTGATATGCCTTCATAGTGAATATCCACATTGGAAATGGTAAATCCACCGAGCTTATGGATGAACGTTTTATAAAAAAATTTGCAAACCGATGGTTAGAACTTGCACAAATGCTTCACATTGTTGCAACCATATTTTCCATCATCTGATTGAAAAGATCTGCAATTTTCACATTCAAAAGGAGGACAATAAGATTTTCTAAACATGAAATGGACTAAACATTTTTCACAGCCTCATGCATAGTGCAGTACATAATGAAATACCTATGATGCTCATGCTAACAATTCATTTGTCATAAGAGCAGAGGCAAACAGAACTTGGCGAGAAAAGTAATAGTTGCTTGGCTGCAAAGGACAGTCAAAATTGTACCCGTGCAATTTTGTTATTTAAAGTAGCTTTCGGTAACTTGTTCATTTTAATATCATTTCATCGATAAAAAGTTCTGGTAAGGACTAGAACAAACCAGATAAAACCCACATACCAATTGATTAAGCAGTGCCTGTTATTAATCTTTCCCGTTGATCGAACTTTTTGACCTTTATAATCCCCAGGAGAACTTGAATGCTGAAGAATGCACAAAAGATGTAGGCTACCACGGCTGGTACCTGGGAAAATGTTCGAAGTTGGTCTCCATTCTAAATGACAAAATATTTGGTCCTCATAACCTTTGATAAGAACTGATTATAGTGGATAACTTACTCGAATAGAATTGAGATACAAAACTGTTGCAAGGTTTATTAGACTGCCAGCAGCTACTGCCTGTTTACAGTCACAAGCCGTGTAGTCATGTATGAAGCTTTAACAGAAACATGTCTATTACTTGTCAAATCTGTAGAGCACATGGAAATTCTAAAAATCTCAACTACCTATGCAGTTGTAACATGATAAGAACACTGAGGCCAACTTATCTTCAACCATATATACAGTTGTAGTTGTGTGCTTGTTAGATGCGGAAGCTAGGGACAACAAACATTGTGCATACAAAAAAGGAAGGAACCAAGCACCTCAAATGTTTGAAAATGCAAAATTTTTTAAAGTCAAGGCACGTAATTCTGAATAAAAAAAGAAACAGAAAACTTGATTTGGCAGACATCACTGAAAAACTTCAAATTAGGAAATTTGGTGATTTTGCAAAACAGACAAGTCAAACTCACACTTCCTACTGTCTTTTGAAGTGCTGCAACACGTTGGAATGCCCTCTCAGACTCCAGAGTTCGAACCCGAAGTTTTAGATCACCTTGCTCCTGTAGAGTAGGAATAAAAGCTAAATAACATAGGTTGAACTTGTAATTGTTTAAAAATCACTGAAACTGTAGAACTTAGAAACAGGGGATCTTGAACATCACCAATCGTTGGATAACTTCTGCCAGCTTTTCAACTCTATCAGCTTGTCTAAATAGATTGTAGAATGCACGAGACTGCCTGTCCCATCTCTTTCGGAGGTCCTGAAACATTTACATACAAGTCAGAGTTAAACAAAATATGTTCGTGCGCAATGCTATAAAAGAATCAAGATGGTCCTAGTAGCTTCAAGATTCTTCATGAACTAAACAAAGAAACTGTAGTTATACCTTCAATAGAACTTCAACTCCAGCCTCACGAAATTTTAACAACTCAAATGCATAACTACGAGGCAAAGGATGTTGCTAAAGTCAGACATGTATAGGTAGCCACTCAAATATGAAGTTCAGACAAGATAACTCAATTGGAATTCAGAGCAATGGGGAGACGCTCACGGTTTTGCAATCTCTGTAATATCAAAGCGAGGGTCGAGGCCTTTTCCAATTCCATCCAGTACTGCAGATGAAACAGCTCACTTATCTGATGTTAATGTTACAGACAGAATCATATCAATCAAATTAACTGGTATTTTAACAGCACCTGAAAATGCTCTAACAACAAATGTGAAAGTGGCAGGAAATCGGAAAGGTTGGTCAGCAGCTATAGCTAATAAATCCTCTCCTGTTAAGAAAAAGGAATATCTATGAGGAATTCCTCGTCCTCACCTTCATATTCAAACACAAAGCACTTGAAGCTGGATGCTCTAAGTTCATTGAAAGTAAAGAAAATAGAGTACGAAGTCTGTAAATAGACACAGTATCATCTATTTGGCTACGGTCTTATCCTCACTATCTTCCTGATAACGAAAAATCATGAAATGCTCTTTTCATACATATACATGTTCAGTGGTGCAAATTGAGCACAAGTTCCTTCCGGCTTTGCTAAGAATTCTAATGTAGAACATAATAGGTGTGAGAAAAGAGACCCTCAGGTCGTAACAGAGTCTATTAGTGAAGCCCATTGAATCAGTAGAAGAAGTGTGAAACAATATGCGTGAAAAGAACTGAATCATTAATTACCAATTGCAGCTAACCGTTGCTTCTTTTTCTCTATCTTTTCCTCCTTGGTCAACGGTTTTTTAAATCCAAGTTCTTGAGAGGCCATCTCTCTCTCTCTCCTTTGTGCAGCAAGTCTCTCTTCGAAGCTGCCAAAGTCCGAAATTAGAATTTCATAATTGCAACAATGTGAACCAATAGAAACAATTTAATTTGTCCATCTTCAACTTCTGAAGCATTCTAAGGGGAAGTGTTTGTGAGCAACTTAAAAAAGATGCACAATATTTAAGAAGTGCCGATCCTTCTAGTTCATAGTGCAGACAACCTCTTGGACCAATTTCCTCCATTTCTATGTTAAATGCATGACTATAGAATGAAATTCAAATCTTCAGGCATCTCTATCCACATCTCATAAAATTCAAGCCAAAAATTGAACTCTTATTTGATAAGAACAGACATCTGATGCTAAAAATATATGCCTAAACAGCACACTTTAGATTATTCCTATTAGTGCTTCCTGTGACATACAACAGTGACGTCTCCTTTGGCAACTTTGACTTTTAGCAAGCAGTTAGACTCATATTGTGACTTCTTGAATCGCCAGTAAAGTTGATGCTCTTACATGTTGAATTAAAAATGAAGATAATGAAGTGATAATCATGACAGTGAAGCAAAAAGGAAGTTTTAAAAGATATACTGTTTATTAGAAGCACCTATTTAGGAAGAATTGTGCAGTACGTCTGACAGCTGTCATATCTCCGGTAGGCACAAGGACACCCATTTGGATCATTGCCTGAAGGACCTGTGCTAGCATAAAAATATTAGTGGACAAGTAATTAGAGACAAAATATGCCAATAACACTATACTCCAAATTAATGGTGACTATCTTCATACCTAGGCCAAGAATAGTTAGAAACTCACCTTATCTGGATCTTTCTCATAAACTCCATAAAATGCTTCCAGCAATCCTTCTCTAATGTTTGAACTGATGCTGTAACAGAACAAAGAATTTGACAAAAGAAAACATCATAAATATTATGGAATGAACTTAAATAGGATGCTTAGTGGAGTAGAAAATACCTTCCCATCATTCCAAAGTCATAAAAGATCAACCTCCCACCATTGACATCATCAACAGCAATATTTCCAGGATGCTGAAAAAATAAACATATAGATGACAATAAGAAATCATCCAAAAACAAGGAACAAATCTTTCTTTTCAAAAAGAGTGTGGCCAAAGAGAAGTTTTAAGGAATGTTCTGAAGACAGTCCCTGATTGGAGACCTTCTCTGCTGCCCATTAGTTGAAATAGAACCAAGTGGAAAAATAAGAAAGTACAGTGAGTTTTCCATAATCCAGGCTTACTACAAATTGGTCCGCTCTAACTAATTATTTTATATATTCTGGGCTAATCACATTGCATTATGTCTATTTTTAGAAACAAAAACGTTTTCTTTTCTCTTCTCATTCCCTGAGATTAGAGAATGCCACAAACTTGGAGATACCTTGACAGATTTGCTATTTGATTATCATCCACACAACTAAATCAAGATTCAATCACTAAGCCCTTGATGATTTATTAAAAGGACTCTTGAGGCAATTTAAATATTCAGACGATCAACAACATTTCCAAAACGAGGATGTTGGTCATCTGGATTTTGGGCAAACAATGGAATGTAGCTTGAAAAGTATGGCTCTAAGACCACTAAATTACCCAAAAAAATAATTACTGAGGAACTGCGGCCTACTCAAATTAATAAGAAATGAGTCATCACATGTTTTAACATGCCCAGAAAGTTCCACGCTTTGGTAAGCTGGCATATAAATGCAGCAATATCCAAGAACATGATTTATCATCCTACTACAAAGGCACCCAACATACGATTTTCAATTTGTCTGAATTTTCTTCTATTACAGTGGAAATCTTTTGAAACTATATTCCATTGAAAAAGTTTGAACTTTATCCCATTAATCTAAGGGGGAAATCGACTCACAGGATCAGCATGGAAGAAACCATGAGACAAAATTTGTTCCAAGTAAGATTCAACAGCATATCGACCCAGCCTGCAGAAGATAATAAAGCAAACCTTGCAGACTTTTTAAGAAGCATTACGTCATAGAATTTACTATTTTATTTTGACGTTATTTGACCAAACTACAGAACAACGTTATATTAACCTTTTGCGGTCAACACCCAATTGATCTAGTGCTTCTATCTTGTTTATTTTGATGCCTGGAACGTATTCCATTGTCAGAACCTGTGTGAAGATAAATCATGAATTAAAAACATAAAGCCGCTTGTCAAGAAACTTGAAAGTTGAGAGTGCTGGTAAGAACCTGGGGTGTAGTGTATTCCCACATTATTGTGGGGACTTTCACATAATCCATATCTTTGAAATTAGCGGCAAAAAGTTCTGCATTTGCAGCTTCTTTGGTGTAGTCAATTTCCTGCAAATTTTAAATACTATTAGCAATGGCCATAGCAAGCAATCTGGCGATTGCACAGAGTATGCTCAATGCTCATATTTTGTTCAACAGAATTAAGATACATATATTGATCAATAAAAACATTACAGATTCCCATTCTTAGTGTTTCCATTGAATTGAGGATAAGTGAAAGTGACAAAAATCCTTTACATTTTCCAACAAATGCTAGGGAATTCCTTTATCTTCTAAAGCTCCAGAATGCCAAACCCTAGGTGAAGGTCTCGGAAAAATCATGTCCATCTCCATAAACTAAAACTATTCACAATGAAAAACCTCTTCGCATACAGATACACCATGCTTGTACAAAAATCATGAGACAGAAAGGAAAGAAGAAACTTGCAACCAACACGACTTGATGAAAGGAAAGGGAAGAAAACATATTGCACAGCTAGAATTTTCTGGGCAAACAATAAGGGGCAATTCATTACCTGATAAAGGACAGAAGCACACTCATCATATATTGCCACCCAGTCCCTTTTTGCACCATCTGATTTTGGGTCAACCTTTTGGAGATATTCAGATATCACCTGGAAACAATTGTTGATATGTCAATATTTGTCAAAGATCTTAAATCCTCTAGCCGACATAAGGTTGTCAGTCTCTCCCTTTGGTTCTTGGTCTCTCCAACCTAACCCTCATGTGGACATGTAAAAAGGGTGATAGAAAACAAATTTCCCAGATTAACATTTTCATTCTCCCATTTTCTGATTCGTATGTGTCTTATGGAGTGAAATGGGATTTTGATTGTATCTTGAGATTTATTAGCCCAATAATCCAAAAGTAAAGCTTCAGTACACATGAATAAGTAAAGAACAATGTCCTAAGGAAGCCTACCCTCAAGTTCTTAAGATCAATATCAAAAAGGTCCTTGAGACCAGGCCTTTGTACTTTAACCACAACTTCCTGTCCCTTCAATCTTGCACGATGCACTTGACCTGAAACCATAATTAATCATAATATGTAAATCAAAAAGACCTCAAAACTTTCACCTGCCACATCAAAGAAATGGTCAATCAACATCATCTACGAATTGCAAAATCTAGCCATCAGAAAATATCCAAAGGGGGAAAAGATTACCAAGACTAGCTGCAGCTACTGGTTCATAATCGAACCTATCAAAAATGTCATCCACCAGAGCTCCAAGTTCTTCCTCAACTATGGCTACAGCAGTCTCAGATGGAAAAGGAGGAACTTGATCCTAAAGTAAACAAGGAAATAAAGAAAATGTCAGAACTGAGAAATAACATCAAATAACTTTTGTTCCCTAAACACCCAAAATGATTGATAATATAAAATAGTTTAAGGAATTATGGAAAAGAAAAGGTGAGATGAACCAAAGAAGCATTGAGATGAAGATAAACCAATAAAGATTAAGAACCTGAAGTTCAGACAACTGAGCAACATATTCTTGAGTAAAGATTAAGAACCTGAAGTTCAGACAACTGATCAACATATTCTTGAGCAAGAATATCAACTCTAGTTGAAAATTGTTGGCCAATTTTGATGAATGTAGGGCCTAATCTCAATATACTTTCCTTTAACCATTTGGCAAGAGCTTTACGTCTTAAAGCTTTCTTTTCCTCAGTCATTCCTCCTGCATATTAAGAAAGATTCACAGAAAACGACCCATCAGAAACTATGTATGAAGAGGAAAATAAAATGTTTGATTATTGATCACTGGGGCCAATCTTCCAAGGAACCCCAAAATTGAAAGTAGCTCATGGATAAATCAACTTTTCTAAGATAGGCCAACCAAACAATATGTTTTCAATCTCATCGACAAATCAACACTACCAAACGACTAACCTCTATAAGTGAATTTCTGGTTATTCCACCAAGCCTTGAAGATAAAGCTAAATACAAATCCCCATATTTCCAAGGTCCTTTGTATAGTAGAGTAGGTTTTGAATCTATTCCATCGGCCCCCTGGTGCAACGGAAGCCTGAAAGCCCCATAGACATTTAGATGTAAAGATCACAAATGTAACAGAAGTACATAGAAACCAAGGAAAAATGACATATTAGAAACTATATCTGAAAATGAGCATTTGATTAAAGTAAGCCTTAACAACAGTTTTCATCCAACCCGTGCAAAGCCATATAGGAGTAGACACCTTTCTTAAACAACCAACCAACTTCCACGGGGTAAACTTATTTTCATTATCCAGTACCAGACGTAATATAAAGCTAAAATTTGATCATGAACAGCTAAAAAGAATGCGATAGCATGGGATTGTGTAAAATTGAAATGTGAACTAAGAAACTTATTCAAAGGAGAACAAAAAAAATGCAAACGCGCACCTCAATCTGTTCTTGGCTAGCACGCTTAAACCAAGCCTCTTCTTTCCCAATCTCTTCTATCCTCTTCTTCCTCCCCTCTTCCGCCGCAGCAGCACCGTTCCCACCGTCGACATACTTCACCAAGCTCCCGTCACTAACACTATCAACGCCGCCATTCTCGTATTCCTCAATCGGCGATCCATTTCCAAATCCATAATAATCACCCGCACTGCCATTACCACTGGTGGATGCCGGAGCACCATATCCGTTGACTTCCTTCAACAAATCAGCTTCTCTCTCTCTAATCGCTACACCGTCTTCTGCTCTAACAGCTCGAACAAAGAGGAAACGGCGGCGTTTAGAAGAATTAGAAAGTGAAGGAAGTTTAGAGAGTGAGTGAGCAGAAACAGAGGAGAAGCACCGAGAGGGCTGATAAAGAAAGAGAGAGCCGAGGGAGGGAGACGAAGTGGAAGCCATTAAAACCGAAAACTTGATCCAATCTAAACCCTAAATTTCATGAGTTTGTCTGTAATTCATGGGAGTGTAGAGTGAAGGTGATCGAAGCAGACAGAGATGAAGACAATGAAGCATGAAACCGAAATTAAAAATGAAATTAATTATCATATTTATTATTAATAACAGAATTTGGAGGGAAAGGGGTGGAGGTGAGTGGGACACGTGGCAGTCAGAAAGTTGTGAGAAGTGGAGATTGCGGCGATGCTCATTGGTTGAGACAGTCTCCGGAGTTGGCGAGCCACCAAATATCTTTGTCTTTTCTACGCTTGGCCATGGGCAGATCCCATAGCTAATCATTTAAATTAATTTATTTTCAAAAATTAAAAATTAAAAATGATTACATTTAATTTAATATATTTATGTTTTTTATTCGGACTAGAATTAAATAATCCAAATTGAGTATAATTTAAAATTAAACTAATTCAAATTAAATTTGTTAATTTTAAATTAAACTAGGTCTAAGTCTAATTTATATTACAAAATTGAGGAAATTTATGAACTTAAAATATAATTAAATATGAACGTTTAAATTAATAAAATTTAAAACATCTTATTATATTAAAAATAATTAAAAAATAATTTTATATATTGTAATGTGTTCATATCGTAAAAAATTGTATTTTTCAAGCATTCAATAATAATAAACTTTATAATTTGAAAATATCAAAGACTTAATTATCAAATATTAAATATTAAAACTACATCTTTTACTTAACAATTAAATGAATAACTAAATAACCTCTAAGTTATCGGTATAAAATGGTAATAAATTAAATTTTATTAAAATCAAACATTAAATGTGAAACACTCACAACAAACTAAACAAGAAAGCAAATGGATACAACAAAATGACACCTTGAACGTATAAAAGGATCATTCAGTGTTCTTGAGTCATGCAAGGCTTTGTTGCTGAACATGTGAGTTGAAGTTGCAAAAGACGGTAGCTTTTGTATGTTAAAAGTAGGTAGTGTACACCTTTTTCCAGTTTTTCCTCCAAGGAACATGGAACTGAACTGATCCCAGAAAGATCATACGCAGCAGTTGTACACAAATCATGGTATACAATTCCTACAGTGCCTATACTGGTCTCATTGCAGAATGAGAAAATTTTTGATGAAAAAGACCAATAACCAAGACCAATATATTAGATGTGGTACAATTTTTTTTATCATCTACAATGATTATCTAGGACCAGACAATTCTACGGCATGTAGATTTTCAGTGGAGTCGAGGATCCATTCGGAGTTCCGAGATGGGCAGAGATCGATTTCCTGGCGTACCACCTCCACCTTCTGCCACTCTTCCCATCTTTCAGCTAGTCCGTCGCCTTCGAGCATTCTAACAACTTCTGACATCTTAGGTCTATCCACTGGGGAACTTTGAGTGCAGAGTAATGCCACTTGGATTAGCTGCTCAACTTCAGCTTCTATGTACTTGTTCTGAAGATCTGGATCAACAAGCATTTCCAATTTCTTCTCCTTGAGAAGCGCTTTAACCTGCAAAATTTGCAAAAACCTAGTTACATGAAAAATCATCATCTTTCGTCATCAGAAGCATAAAACATTCCCTTTCCCCCTCCCCCTCCTTCCATGTAGCTCAAAATCAGTAATCAAGTTGATCGATAAGTACTTGGAGTGATTGTCTGAAGAAAAAACAGGCTTTAGATTCTTATTTAGACATGGAATACACGTGAGATAATCAATTAGACCTCATTGGCTCTCCATAGTACAAGAATTAAGGCAATCTCATAGTTCTACACAAATGGTTTCAGCATTTATAAGTAAAATCTGAAATCTGGCTAAATCCAAATCAAAGATACAACCATAATATTCCAGTAGTTAATATTATCCTAAGGCACTTTAACATTGCAGAAGAAACTTCATTTTCGCTTCAAAAGTTTTTGTAAAAGAAAATATCTGAGAAACAACATGTTGACAGAAGGAAAATGCATTACCCAATCAAGTAGCATAACATCATCATCATTTGCAAGCCTTGCAAGATCAAATGCTCTTTGTCCTGTGATTAATTCCAAAAGCATGATTCCGTAACCAAAAACATCCGTCTTCTCGGATGACTTTCCAGTGGAAAGATACTCAGGAGCTATATGACCTATCGTCCCACGGACAGCAGTAGTGACATGAGTGTCTTTGTAGTCCATAAGTTTAGCCAATCCGAAGTCACCCACAACAGCCTCAAATTCTTCATCCAACAATATGTTTGCAGCTTTCACATCACGATGAATGATCTTTGGATCACAATGATCATGGAGATAGGAAAGTCCCCTGGCAGACCCCAATGCAATCCTCTTCCTTGTTGGCCAATCAAGTGGGGGTGTTGATGGTGGACGTTCTACAAGAATTAGCACATCACAATCCTCAAATTGATAACATAAATATATTTGAATCAAATTACAGTCAGGGGGTATAAACCCATCATATCATAAAGTGAAGGAGCATTAAAAGTTAATTTGAAAATGCATGGCTCAGATTGATGCAGAACCAGGTTGGTTGTCCAATTGGTTTGGACATGAAATTGTCCCAAATGCAATACCAAAGCATGCAGAGGTATCCACAAATGGTAAATGTAATCTAAACTCTCTGTGAGTTTAAAATCTGATTTCCATTTCTATTTTTAGCAGAAGCACTAAAAGCAATAAGTTTTCATTCAGGATTATTTGATTTGAAAATCTTCTCAAAAACGGATACCTCAGAGAGTGAAAGAGAGGAGGAAGAAGAAAAAGAACATCCAAGTACCCTATACCCTGCAGAGGTGTTATCCAAGAGACCGAATCCTGGTTTATTTCACGGAAGTATTTCAACATGTCAGGATGACCTCAAAGCAGGAAATGGAAACAAGTGATACCTCTTAGACATGATGCAACACTTCCATTAGCCATGTAAGGATAAACAAGCAGCCTCTCAGTTGGTGTCATGCAAAACCCTCGAAGGCGTAGGAGATTCCGATGTACAGCCATGCTAATCATTTCTACCTCAGTTTGAAACTGCAACTCTCCTCCTGGTGTCCTCTCTTCTTTTAGCCTTTTTACAGCTACCAAGGATCCATCAGTCAAGCGCCCCTTGTACACCTTGCCGAATCCACCTCTTCCCAGTATATTCTTGTTGCTAAAACCATCTGTTGCAACTTGTAACTCTCGAAGAGAGAACCTTTTAAGTTGTCCCAAGTGGACTTCTGGATCTTCTTCAGCTGAGAAGAGAGAACAAATGTTAAGGAATACCAATCCAAATAGTAAAGTAAGTTGAATGAGAAGTACAAACCAGGTACATCAAAGAAGTGCTCTAACGGCCTTCTTCTCTTCCAATATGCAAACCAAATAGCTGGAGCAGCAAACAGTAAAGCAGCACCAGCAGCCACTCCGCCTGCAATTGCTGCAGTTGGTCTATTTGCTCCTGATATGAGAATGTAATTCAGTTATGTCAATCTGATGTAAAATAATTCATTCCTCGAGCAGATGCCTAATTTAAGAGTATCTTTGAAAACCAGCTAACTTTTTAGCTCTTTAAGGTAGAGAAATTAACACGATATCACTTTTTTTTGCTATTTGTTCCCATTTGGTATGAAAAAATGAAATTGGAATCATAACTCAGATATCAGTAAAGCAAGACAAATGGACATGCTTTTTAAAAATAAAGCATTTTTTAACCAACTATTCTCTTGGTAAAGATGCATTTTGCAAGAAACCAGATGATCATACGAACCACCAAGAATATAAGACGTAAAACTACTTAATTTCGAAACTTATGCATGACTGATACAAAAATCTACCTATATAAGATTGAGTGGCTGGAGGGACAAATGGAGGCGGTGGAGAAAATGGTGGAGATCCAGGGCAAGGCTTCCCAGTGACAGGGCCACATAGATTCAAGTTATTTGCAAAGCTGCAAGAATCTGAATTTAGCTAATTGGGCATATCAGTAAATAAATATCTCCTAAAATTTGTTGCAAGAAAGAACACCTGATAGGGGTGAACAGTGAAAACGAGCCAACATCTGGTACAGGTCCTGACAGGCGATTATTTGATAGATCCCTGCAAACACACTGACCAAGGTTAATTATCATACAACTGTACCACCACTCTCCAGCAGACGAGGAAAAAGAAAGTAATAAGAAGAATGGACAAATTGAAGTAAGCACTTACAAGACTTGCAGCGCAGTGATATTAGTCAGAGACATAGGTATTGAACCTGACAAGCTATTGTTGTTGAGTCGCCTATCATTACATACACACACAAAGTAAAACAATATCAAGTTGAAGTTCCAGTTTTCCATAATGTAACTAGAAAATCAGGATCAAATCAACAGATATAAAGGAGTGGGTAAATGGAGGGTATATGTGTGCGTGAAAGATAGAGAGCCAGAACATGATAATAGGGGCAAATTATAGTCAGAATAAACATGAGAAGATTAGATAATGAAACTTGGTAAAATCACCTCAAAGGAAAATTTGATTAGCCTCAATATGAAGTTCTTATGTGATGAATTTATCATGGACTTCTTCGAACATAATAAAGTTGCAACTGAGTTTGTCAGAACCATAAACACAAACTACCTAATGTCAATAATGTCTTACATCAACAACCAAAATCCTCCTCACTTGATGGATAGAATAACAGTGCTTGCTTGTAACATCTTCCTGACTAAAAAATCATACTGGCAGCAAAATGGTGTAACTTCCTAACACCATGTACATTCAGTGGATTATATTCATGGAATTTTATCTTCAAGGCATCAAAATCTGAAGGATAAAGGAGGAACTATCAAAGTATATGCAGTCAATTTGACTGAGTAGTCAATTTATTGAATTTGAGCCAAAAAAATAACATCAGGGAATGAATCAGAAATTAGAAAAAGTTATCATGTCATCAAATAATTTGAAAAAGTTAGGGATGAAAATTGAATTCACCAATCTCACAACTGAACCACCTTTCCTACTGACATAACGCTTAACGGACCAAATAACAATCAGTTAATCAACAAAAGAGCAACTAAAAGATTCCAAAGCAATCAACATTATGTAATAGGAGATAAAGGATGCCTATTCATACAGGAAACGCAGTTTCTTCAGCTTTCCCAATGTTTCTGGAATAGGACCAGTAAAATTATTCAAGTATAGATCCAAGCTAACCAAGTTTGTCAAATTCCCAAGATCATTTGGTATTGGTCCAGTTATGTTGTTGCCATAGAGTTCCCTGCCATGAAAAAGTGGAAAGCGTAAATCACACAAAGGAGAAAGTAGTAATATCAAGAATCAGGACAACAATACAGAAAGTAGCATACTAATAGATATGATAGGACTAAAACAAACTACAAAATCAAAGGAGAAAAAGAAAAGGTGAAGGGTAGGATATCCAACTGATCATTTGATCCCCACTCTTAAGACAACTTACAAGTACTGCAAATTTTTAAGCTGACCAATCTGTGGAACCAATTGTCCAGATAATGCAGCATTTCCAAGGTCACTGCAAGAGTCAACAAGTCAATTCTTCTTAATGCAGACTCAAAAGACTGCAACACTTGCATGGATATCAATAAAAGGTTGTTAAAAAACAAAGTTGCTTACACTCTTATAACACTATTTTCATTGTCACAAGTAACATGAAACCATGTACAGGGATTAACAAGGGTGGGATCCCAGCTCTGAAGCACACTAAAAGGATCTTGTAAATTTGCCCGGAGGTTGTGCAAAGCATCACCTGATTAAAGATGCAAACAGCATTTGTCACCAAACAATATAACCATCAAGAATAGCCAATAAGTGCACCGATATGCCCACTAGCTGGAGGAAGAAAGTACAGGATAGTATTACCTAAAATGAAATAAATGCATAAATATAGCACAAGAGCAGATTGTCAAAACCTTATTCTCACTGCTATTCAACTTCAAATCTAGGTTTTTCCAGTTGAAAAAAATCATCATTTTACCACTCCTTTCTTTTTCCAGGAAAATTTTGAAATACCCCCTAAACATGGTTATTACTGATGTGGACATATGTAGCCTTCATCTACCTCATGTTCTGAGAAATTATAATTTTCTGAAATTAAATCAAGCAACTAAAGTATGTCTACTCCCACTAAGATTCCAATCTATCAACAAAACAGCTTAACACCCAGTGAGAACATTCCAACCTAAGAATAAGATAAACAAGTCAGCATAATATTTGAAAGTCATAAACTAAGCTTTGACTAATCACTGATTGAACACAAGGTCCACGCATACAATGAACTGCCAATGTTCTAAACAGGACATAAAGACAATAAAGTCAGCCATATTTAAAACCTTCTCGAACCAATGACTTAAGCTACTACACAAACTAGCTAAGTAAATGAAAAGCAATTAATATATATCAGAAAATGAAGTACTCAAATAAGACTTTGGCATAAGAATATATCATGTCCAATTTATTATACACGGCAGTCATTATCATAACAAGAACATAATAAATTCCTTGACCGGATATCAATCATACCCAATAGAACTGCATAGATTCCAATACAATCTAATTGAACTTCATACATAAGCAATTTTAGCTAAACGTTGAACAAATTCACATACTTCCTCTAAGTCTCGTATAATACAGACAATCCGCAAACATAAGCTCGAAAAAGAAACGACAATTAGATGATAACAAAGTCCACGGATTAATAAGAAAAATAAGGAACAAGTAAGAACCTTCCATATTGGCGGAGATCCTTTGAGAAGAGTGTGCCACAAGGATAATCCACACCAGAATCACCCAAACCCCACTCACTCTCTCCATGATTCTTCACGAACTTATCACTGAAAAAATCCCAAATCATCCAAAAAAAAAAAAAAAGGCCCCAACTTCTTTATCTCACTTAAACACCAGAATCAATAAGCTTCTATCTCTCTCCATCAATCTTATCACTGACAAAAACCCAAATCACCAAAATAAAAAAAGCCCTTAACTTTATCATCTCACTTAGACGCCAGAATCACCCAAAGCCCCTCTCTCTCGTCACTGACAAAAACCCAGATCACCAAAAGGCCTCTTTCATTCAAAACAGCCACAAAAAAGCTCTACAATCTCTCTCTCTCTCAAACGAATGTCATGAGCAGAGGATGACTAGAAGAACAAAAAGAGAGAAGATTCTTGAAACTCGTCCTAACATCAAAATGTGCGGGTTGGATTGTAGATCTCTTTTACTTTCTGGCTCTGTGTTTGGTATAAAGTTGAAAACTTTTTTGCTTTTAACCGAGGCAGAAAAAGAGAGAGAAGTAGCGTGCAGTGGTGCAGTGGCTGTGTGGGTTCAGCTGCCCGTTGCCCGCTGCCCGCCCCACATCATCAGTCAAAGCATGTAATGAAAGGAGGTGAAGGAGGAGGACAAAGCTTTTGTTCGATTGAGAGAGTTAAAGTGGGTAAGGGGAAGTGGGGTCCACATTGCCAGCTCAGATTCAGTCAAAGGTTTGATTAGATTAGCAAGTAAAGTAAGTAAGTAGGCATTATTAGATGAGTCCAAGCACGCATGACTCTTTTGTATCCATTTGATTTAGGATGTGATAATTGCAGCTCTTTTTACTTTCATTTAATTTGACTCAAATCAATTCAAAAAAATGTTATTTTATTATCGACTTAATTAAAACATAAACTATTGTCTCTTTTAATTAAATTTAAAATTAATAAATTATATTTAAAATTTAAAAGAGTTTGTTTAATTTACTTTGAATTAATTTAAATAAAATAATATTATTCTAGTATTAATTTAATTGAAATATGGATGGACCTAATCTAATTACACAATTTTTTGAATATTTATAATAATTTATAAATTATATAGTTATTTTGTAAATGAGAATTTTGATTTAAGTGGTCATTCTAAATTTAAACATTTACAATTTTAAAAAAATTAGCACTTAAAAATTTTAGAGAATTTATAAATTTTGGAACTCAAAATTTTAATATTTTATTGATAAATTTGTGATGCATATGTTATCCGGTAGCAATTTATTAATCTCTTTAAAACGGGGTATTGAGAAGGGTTCAACTTTTTGTTTTTCTAAATTTATAAAAATTTTCATAATATAATTAAAGGAAAATTAAAGAAAACATAACAAAAACAAATATGAAAATAGTGCAGTCCATATTTATGAGTACTATTTTGTTACATAGTCTTTACTTGTATTTTTATAAAGAGATTGTTTCCATGACTCGAACCTATAAACTTATAGTCACAAAGGAACAATAAGTAATTACTTTAAGGCTCACCCTCACTAAGAGTACTATTTTGGAAAAAAATGAATTATATTTGGTCAAATTCAATTGCTTAAGCTTCTAACTCAAATTTAAGTTAAATTAGATTTAGCTCAGTAAATTCAAGTTTGATCTTCAAACTCACAATTTAAATTTGAATTTGATTATATTTAGATTAGCATATTTAGGTCATAATCTAAATTCAAATCTATTTGAACTTTAAACACATTCGAAATGTTTAAAATTATTTATTCAACTCAATTTTAAATTTTTTATTTGAATATAACCCAAAGAATATATTTAAACTGAACTCCAATCAAACACCCATATGGTTAAATTTCAACTTAAATTTAAATTTTTTGACATTAGAACTAAGAATAACTTTGGATTCACTCAAATAGTTTTAGTCTGGCTCGATGCTCGAATGACCCTAAATTAGAGTTTGATCAACAACTAGAATTCTAATCATGTTCAAACTAAATTTGATTATTTTTAAATTTAAATTTTATTTTATTTTAAAATGATGTCATTTTAAAGATGTTGTTAGCCAATGATTTTTTTTCCATATTTCATAATAGGGTTAACCAATATGTTAACTAATCAATTCTGTTATTCTGATAAATTGGATCAGATTTTACAATTTTTCCTCGTGTAATACCTGGATGTAACATGAGCATGCAAGGGGTTCTCTAGAATCATTTTTCTTTTTTACAAGACCAATAAAATCAATTATTTTGACTTTTTGAGTCAGGTAAATCTCAAAAGAAAGACCTCCCTCCAAAAGGTATAGACTTTCCACGTAATGATATATATATATATATATATCTCGATGAGATCAAGTATAAAATGATGTTTACTCAATTTCAATTTTGTATATGTTTCCTCCTTTTTTTTGCTAGGAGAGTTCAAAGTGAGGTCAAACTCTATTTGAAAATTAAAAAAAAAAACTAAAAAATTCCTAAGTAAAATCTAATTAATTTGGACCAAATTGATTGACTTCTAAATAGCCAAGCAAGCTCAGCCACAAATATCTTCCCTAGTTAGAACCATTAAGTTCGGACTTTTTGCTATCCTAGTATTGTAGTTCTATTCAGACGGTACTAGTAGGATGGTAATATAGAGACAAAAGAAGATAGGGCTGTCACTGGTAATTAACCATAAAACATTGAAAAAAGAACCAAAGAGCAAAACGGGGAGTTTCATAAAAGTAACCTTATGTTATATTTGGGCCATCTCACTCAGGCCCATATATACTTTTTTTTACATCTAATGTGTAAGATTTCGATTGTCCAGTCACTGTTTGACATGTGGAGGTCCAATAACTGCCTGCCGTTCGATAAATACGCAGCCTGTAACCGTCGTCTTCGCGTCAATTCTCAGCTTTTTGCAGTGTTAGCTAAAAAGCTTGAAACAATCAACGTCAATGGCGTCTTCTTTATCGAGCAAGATAGTTCTGAAGACCTACGATCAAGTGGAGTTCGCATTGAGCGAAGAAGTGGCGATGCAAGCGGAGCTAGTCAAACGATTGATCTTGCGGTCCAAATCCTTCGACGACGAAAGCGAAAGCAGCAGTCGCGTAATTGTGATCCCGTTCGTCAAGAGTGATACGATGGAGTTGGTGATGAAATACTGCCAGAAGCAGGTGGATATGGAAAGTGAGCTCAATAAATGGGAGAAGGAATTCATGAAAGTCGACGAACTCACACTAGGATTTGCTCGTAGTGGTCAGTTATGTTGGGATCGTGGCAATTCCAATTGCACCAAGAGCAAAAATAATAAACGCAGTAATAAAAAAGAAAATGGAAATAATAATAATGAACACCAAATTTAACGTAGAAACTTGAGAACCGAGAGAAAAACCACGAAAACAATGCACAAGAGACTTTCAAGAGTAAATAGATGGTGATTACAAGGCATACACAAATCTCTCTTTGTTGCCCTATGTTAACCCTAGAAAAGGATTTTTGGTATTTGTACCGTTGCCTAATATAGCAAGGAAAAGGAAACTAAGATAAGGTGAGCTGTGGGCCCCTCCACTTCTCTTCTTTTTACTCTCCACATGCGATAATCTCTCACTTGGAGACTGTAATACATGAAGACACCCCAAAAACATGCTTATACATCACCATCAATCACACATTCACATCTAATGCATCAAAAACCTCCATATGCAATCACCGGAGGCCAACTAAGATCTGACATAACCTCAGTTTGTTCACAATCACCCCTTTAGTGAGCATATCTGCTGGGTTCTTTGCACCCAACACCTTCTCCAAACATAACACACCATCTTCAAACAAACTCTAGATGAAATGATACCGTCGTCTTATGTGTTTGGTTTGGGAATGAAACATGGGATTCTTAGCTAGCTGAATTGCACTCTGACTATCACTGAAGAGAACACATTGTTCCTGCTGCTTACCCATCTCCTCTAGGAAATTCTCAAGCCAAACTATGTCCTTACTGGCCTCCAACATTGCCACATACTCAGACTCTGTCGTAGACAAAGAGACACACTTCTGTAGCCTAGACATCAAACTTACCACTATACCACCAATGATGAAGACATATCCAGAAGTACTCTTGCTCGTATCAACATCCCCACTGAGATCATCATCAACGAACCCCTTAAGTTTCACTTCTTTCCTCCTCAAGCAAAGCGCCATATTTGAAGTACCTTTCAAATACCTCAATAGCCATTTCGCAGTTTCCCAATGTTGTTTACCTAGATTGGACATATACCTAGTCACAATTCCCATTGCATGAGCAATATCAAGCTTCGTACAGACCATAGCATACATCAAGTTCCCAACTGCAAATGCATAGTGGACATGTGCCATGTGTTCCTTCTCCTAATCAGTTGTTAGGCACTACTCCTTAGAAAGTTTGAGATTGCTTGAAAGCGGTGTATCCCTGGGATTAGTATCCTGCACACTGAACCTACAAAGCACCTTCTGGATGTCCTGTTCTTGAGACAATTTCAACCAACCTGCTGACTTGTCCCTAGTAATTCTCATGCTAAGTATCTGTGTAGCCTCACCCATATCTTTCATCTCAAACTTACGCGACAATTCCTTTTTCAAATGATTGATCACATCCATGCTTGTCCTTGCAATAAGCATATCATCTACATACAGAAGTTAGTAAACATAATCATTTTCATACCTCTGAAAGTAGCAACAGTGATCACCTTCAGATCTCACAAACTCAGTGATGCACATGAAAGTGTCAAACTTCTTATATCACTGTCTAGGAGCCTATTTGAGTCCATACAAGCTTCTTTTGAGCTTGCACACCAAGTTCTCCTTGTCTAGAACTTGAAAACCTTCTAGTTGTAGCATATAAATATCCTCCTCCAGATCACCATGTAAAAAAGGCAGTTTTTACATCCATCTATTCCAAGAACAGATTCTTAGAAGCCACTATACTCAACAAGATTCTGATAGTAGTCAATTTCACCACAGGAGAAAATATCTCATTATAATTAATGCCCTTCTTCTGTGAACTACCTTTGACCACCATCCTGGCCTTGTACCTAATGTTCCCATTAGGTTCCTTTTTCAACTTGTAAACCCGCTTGTTTCGTAATGCCTTCTTCCTCGCAGGTAACTTAGACAAAATCCATGTCTTGTTCTTCTCTAAAGATTTCATCTCCTCGTTCATGGCCTTCTCCCACTCCAACGAGTCACTCATACTCATAGTTTGATCATAGGACTCAGGTTCACCCGCATTTATAAGCAACAAAAAATTCATAGAAGGAGAATATCAGTCAGGAGCTTTTCCTCTGTTCACCCTGGTGGATTTTCTCAACTCTGGCTCTGAGATTGTTCTCCTCATACC
>JAOQMM010000171.1:20043888-20064909 GCA_027563515.1 Erythroxylum platyclados | reverse complement strand
CGTCGACACGTTTGGGGGGGGGGGGGGGGTTGGGGGAAGAGATGGATTCATGTGCTGATATACTGGGAAGATTTCTGTCTCGTTCACTTCTTGTCGATTGCTAAGACATCCGTTTTGTTCCGTATACTGTATGTCCGGTTTCTGTTTCAGAGGAGACGATGAAACAGAATGCAAGATGTCCATATTGGTTTCGACGCATTCTATTCGACTCTACTGCGGCCTATTACCGTTTACCGACCTCGGTGAATGGAAAATGTTGCTGCAGATTTCTTCTACAGGTGACTCAAGCTAGACCTTGGTGGTGAAGAAACTTATTCATTTACATGGTATGAGCTGCTTAGATGCTAAAGTGTTCTATGAAATAAGGTGGAGAGTTCTATTCTTCCTTTAATGCAGGGAAATGTATTATGAACGGTCGGCTTCTTTTATCAGTAATAATTGGTGTAATCTTTAAGAGTAAATGATTTTGGGCATTTCCATGTTAAGGAATTTATAGGATAAGTTCACCTCAGTCAATATTCACAAAAAGGCATAGGGTTAGTCCAGTTCGACCCGACCTAAAGTTAATGGACTAGATTTAGGTTAATCGGATTTCAAATCAAACTTAAATTTAAGGTTTTTTTTAATTGAAGTCAACTTGAAAGGTCCAAATGTGATAAACTTTAGGAGTTGAGTCGCACTTTGGTTGATCAGGTCGACTTCATTTAGGCTTGGCAATAAGTTGGGCTCAACTAAGCTCTAGCTCAATTGTGAATTTTTGCTAAGGCTTGGTTTGAAGCTTGGTTGGACTCAAGAGTACACAGCTTAAGCTTGAATCAGATCAGGCTTGGGTATCTTAAAGTTTAGGCTGACTAAGTTTTTTATTTTTAAAAATTAAAAATAAAAAAGGCATTGTCATGTTTTAGAATTTTTGGACCTTTGAGTTTAACTTAATTTAAAATTCAAAATTTTAAATAAAAAACTAAATTTGACACGAAGTTCAAATAAATAGGATAAAGTATTTTGAGTTATGATAGATCAAACTTGAAGTTCAAAAATAGGTTAAGTCGGAAGAAACTCAAAACTTTTTTAACTTTAAATTAAATTTTTAAAAATTCCTAAACTTACTAAGTTTGAAAAACATATTTAAGTTTGAGTTTAAGCATTAACTTAAGGTTAATAAAAAATGATTTGACTAGATTTAAAATTAATATGAATCAAATTTCTATTATACATTCTCAATCATTTTTTAAATTCATATAAGGACTATATTACATCGAATCAAATTTAAATTTTTAATCTTAAAAATAAAAAATAATTTTCATTATTTTCTATACCTAAAACTTCATATTATTTTTACGAAATTACTATAAAAATTAAAATTTATAACAACAATAATAATATTCATTATAAATTCTGCTGATATATAAAATTTTAAAAAATTTAATAATAGGTAATGTTATTCTTAATTAATAGGGAGACAATTTCTAAATAATCCTTCGAGAAGAGAAGAATTAAAATTTATAATTGATAAAATAAGAAAATCGACGGTTTGGTTGATCCATCCATCCACTTGGTTGGTCCCGCTTTACAAACTCCACCAAAATTTTCAAATATTTCCGCCTCTCCTCAACAATCTTAAGCCCAAAATGCCCCTCCCTCTTTTCGGAAACCCCAATTTTACCCCCAAAAGATCGATTACATCTCTCCAGAGCTGCAAAAGCAAAACCCTAACTCCCCGCGTCCCATTTACGCTTTTAAAAAACGTATCTCTTCCTCTCTCTCTAAAAATTCAAATTCCGGATCTATCCAGATTTTCTCTTTCTAGTTCAATCCCAAAAAGCTTACACACTTTCTCTCTCTAGAAGAAAGCGGGAATGAGGAAGAGAGGAGCAAAGAGAAAGAGGATTGAGAAGGATAAAGATGAATCCGAGAAACCTTCTACTTCCTCAAAGCCTGTGAAAGCCCCTACTCGTGCTAAACAGGTCAAGGCCTCCAAACCCGAGCCCGAGCCCGAGTATTTCGAGGACAAACGGAACTTGGTAATCGCTTACTGTTTTTTGCATCGTTGAGTTTGGATTTTGTTTTTGAGGTGTGAGCTTGTGAGGCTTCGATGTTCTTTTTAATGGATATTTGTTTGAACTCTGTGCTGTGTAGGAGGATTTGTGGAAGGCAGCATTCCCTGTTGGGACGGAGGTTTATTTTCTTTTAAGCTTTTAGATTCATGAATGTTAGTCTTTTATTTTTTTGTGATTTTTTTGAATTTTTGTTGTGGCAGTGGGATCAATTAGACGCTGTTTATCAATTCAACTGGGACTTCACTAATCTAGAAGTGAGTTGCATGATTTATCAGTTGATTTTACTTGTATTCGTGGGGTTGTCTATTATTTTGATTGGGTAGTGGAAATGTTCGTATAATTATAGAATTCTTGACTTCACTGGGCAGAATGCATTCGAGGAAGGAGGTGTTCTGCACGGGAAGAAAGTTTATCTGTTTGGTTGTACAGAACGTAAGTAGCTTTTGTGTTATGGTTGTGGTTGTTGGTGTGCATTGAATTCCTGGCTCTTACAATTCAAGTCATGTTTTCGCAGCTCAATTGGTCCCTTTCAAGGGTGAAAACAAGTTAATATACATACCTGTGGTGGTTGCGGTAAGTTTATGGATATTCTCTTTCAGTTACATTTTACATTTCATTTCATTAAGTTTCAGGTTTCACTTTAACTTGGTAAATCATTCACGATTTTTTTTCCTGGTGCTTAATTCATGGCGCATTTTGGATATGTTTTGCATCTGCTTTTTAAACTTATTTCTGAAAATGCTAGAGGTGAACGATTCTAAATGGGCTTTTTTCTTCTGGTTTTTTTTTTTAATAGGTTGACTCTCCTTTTCCACCATCTGATAAGATTGGAATCAACTCTGTTCAGAGGGAGGCTGAAGAGATAGTTCCTATGAAACAGATGAAAATGGACTGGATACCATATATTCCTCTGGAGAACAGGTTCCTAACTTCAGTCATATGTTGAAAATTTTCAACCTTTTTCAGGCGTTGATTGTGTGGCAGATTATTTGTTACTCATTATGATACATTTAACCTTTCTACAGAGACAGTCAAGTTGACAGATTAAAGCATCAAATTTTTATTCTTGGATGCACTCAGAGGAGGTACTGGTTATCTTCCTTCCTACCTATTATTTTTAAAGTGTAATGTTTCAGTTATTGTCTGCCAAATTGTCAGTACTAACACTCTAAAAAGATAAGGTTAAGTTTTTAACTGATGGTTAACACTTTATTGCTGATCTATAATTTGTCATATCTGTACATATCAATTTTGGAAGAAGTGGCTTCTTTGTTGCTAATACTTTTATATTCTATTTTGAAAGATTAATCCTTGAAAATTTTCGACTAACTGTTGTTGGTGGACATAACTAACCCAGAATTTGGTTCTGCTTTATGATCTATTATCACTGCATTCATTAACATTAACAGTTTCATTTGCATCATTTGTACATATATTAATACATGTTCTTTGGAGGTAGCAATTTTGTCTTGCGTTGGGTTCCTGTTTAACAAGAAACTATTGAGACAATGTGAATTGAGTTGTGAAGATGATTGAAACATTTGAAGGGTCATGGTTTTTCAATTCATACCTCTGTGTAACTTCTTAATGTGCATGTTCTGCAATTAACTTTGGAGCTCTTTCACACTCTCTTTGTGTACTTGTTTGGTGTTGTCTTTCAGTTTCTTTGGTTGCTATAACCAAGACTTTTAGTTGCTTTGCTGCTATTGTGCATCATTCTCTGGCTTTTTCGACATATTACATTCTTCTGTTTGCAGAGCTGCTTTGAAGCATCTGAAGATAGACCGAGTTAAGAAATATGAGTACTGCCTGCCTTGTGAGTGCTAAAACAATTTCCAGATAACTATATCTGCATTCCTTGTGAAATTTATGTATAAAACTAAATTGAAAATTGATGGAAAAAGAGATATGAGTCTTGCTTAAACTGTTTTGACAATAGGGAAAATTGTGATTCATAATTTTTCTTGTCCAGACAATTTTAGTTTCTCAGTTTGTTCATGAAGATGTTTAATGTTACAACTAGCTCAGTATTGTGGATTCATCCTTTATTGTATCAATAGGTGATATTGTGATCTTTCTTTTTCCCAGACTTCTATCAGCCTTTAAAGGAAGATGAGCTTCTGCAAAGCACTGAAGTCCAGATAATATTTCCAGCTGAGTCGAAGCCAGTGAGTATGCATACAAATATAAAAGAACTTTTCGATACCAAAGTGTCTTGATGTGGATGGGTTTTTGTTGACATTGGTATTGAAAGACTCTTGAACACTGAAATGTTTTCTATTTGGCAATTTTGGGTGGTTGAATAAGTACACTAAATGCTTCATATAACTGGCAAGAGGGTATAATTCTACAAAACTGACCTTTTAAATTTCTTGTTACTGCAGGTTTTTTGTGAATTTGATTGGGAGTTGGACGAACTTGAGGTATGTGGATTATATTCTGAATCTTCTTATCAACCAGGGTGGATACTAATGCCATCTTTTAAAGCTTTTATTGTAATTTAGATTTTTTACATGAATTAACCATCCAAGGCATGCGGAAGATAGCTGCACTTGCCTTCCCTCTATCATTAAAATCCCTGATTATATGTTATGTAGGAGTTCACTGATAAGCTGATCCAAGAGGAGGAGTTATCTGAAGATCAAAAGGATGCTTTTAAGGTGGTCTCTGTGATATGCTCAACTTTTATATGCATGTGGACTTAATAACTGAATCTGATCTCTTTTAATTTGTTAGGACTTTGTTAAAGAGAAAGTTCGAGAGGCAAAGAAAGCTAATCGAGAGGTACATTGATACTTCTCTGTTGCTTTCTTCCCCAACCCCCTCTGTCACTCACTCTATTTGTGGTGTGTATACTGACTTTTTCATGCATAGGCAAGGGAAGCCAGAAAAAAGGCCCTGGAAGAAATGAGTGAGGAGACTAAAAAAGCTTTTGAGAGTATGAGATTTTACAAATTTTATCCCGTGCAAACGCCAGATACACCTGATGTATCAAATGTCAAGGTAAAACACTGAGATTGGTCAGTTGACATGGATAATTATGCGTGAAAAGTATTTATATTTCTAAAGCAACTCAAGTTATGACCATGAATAGTTTATGCCCCTACAAATGAATTTTAAACTATTTTTTCCATGTCTATAATAGTGGTCACTTATTCTGTCCTGAGAGAACCTGCGGGTCATGATTGTTTATTTATCATAATTAAACAGCTAATAATCGTTTTGAGTCACTTGATTTTCTGAAATTTGAACGAGTATTATGATGACCTAGTTAATGATAACTAAAGTTTTCATTTCATTTTTTTATTATACTGTTTTAGTGTAATATTTTGTGGTTATCTTTGAATTTTTTTGATGCAAGCCATTCCTTATGCCCTATAATCTTTTCACTGTGACTATCAAAATTCTGGCCTACTGGCTTTTGTTCCTTGTATCTTCCATTATAATGTCTGTTCTTGACACTATAGAACATCATTTTAACTGATCAATGTAGTGTATAATATGATTCAAAGCTTTTGAAAAGAACTTGTTCCCATGAGAAATGCTATGTTTCGATATTAGGTGGTAAAATGTTGAGGTTACTCCAGATTTAACAGTTCATGTTTTGCTTTATTCCAATAGGGTTTCAGTTATGGGTGTTCCCATATTTTCTGAATGTCTTAAAATGCGTTCTGTTGTAAATTTTTTCATTACCCCTCAGCTTTCCACAGAGGTACCTTTTGTTATTTGAGAACTCCTTTGTTTGCAACTATGTAGAAACACATGATACATCTTTAAATCTCAAAAAGTCATTGTTTTTGGACTATTCTTAATCTGATTGGAATGGCATTTTTTTGGCTTTCGTCTTTTTTCCCGTAAAGGGCTTATTTGCTCAAAATCTTCTTCTCTTTGGTGTTTTTGATTTGTGCAGGCACCATTCATAAACCGGTATTACGGGAAGGCTCACGAGGTTTTATGATTATTCTCCGACACTGCTTTGGCGCCGAATGAGTAAAATTTGAAGATTTTGTTTACCATTATGAAATCGGGAGCATGCCTCGGTGCCCTCTCATATATAATCTTCATTTTTGATTAGCTTTTGCAGCAGAAAGATGTACACTTGTAGCTTCAAAATACCTAGATGAAGGAAGATATCAAGATGCTCAGTTAACTATAAAGAGGCATTTGTAAGGTACATTTATCGAGTCTTTTATTTCCAATGTCTTTTTTATTGAGCTGCAAAGAGATTACTTCTTTTGAGGCTCAGAGTTTATCAGTTTTCCTTTCATTAACAATTACTTGCATGTCATTGTACGCCGTTAGATCTGTAATGATGGGAAGTTCTGTTCCTGAGACATTTTGAATAATAGAGAAGTAACTCGGACTACATCAAGAAAAGCTTTCCATTGTTTTATGAGGAGTGACATATGATGGAGCAAGTCTAATATGGTTTTCTTGCCAATTTTGGTAGTCTTGTTGAATCATAATTCAAGTTTTGGCCGTAGAATTACCATTATATACTTCATATTATAATAGAAACATATGTTATTCTTTACTTACCGATTGAACAAAATTTGAACAAAATTTTAAATGTAGTTCATACTTGTGAATTGTGCATAAATTGTGGAATATAAAATTTAATTTAATTGACTGGTAATTAAGAATGACACATTAGTTTGGTCTAGTAGTTTTGATTTAAAGTTAAACTGGTTAAATTTGATTAGATGAAGTTTGAGTTAAGGTTGATTTGATCGGTTTGACTTGAAGTCAACTAAATTTGATTGGGTTTGAGTTTGAATTTAGGTTTGACTTCTTTTTTTAATTTACATCAATCATAATAAATTAGTTAGATTTAACTTAATTCTGCTTGAAATTCATGGTTCAGATTAGGTTTGAAAATTTTTTTGAACGAAGGCCTCAGTAGGTTTGTTAAAATTTGCTTGATTTACTTTGATAACGGATTTGGATTTGGTTTGAGTTGATTTAGCTTTAGATTAAATATAAACTTTTTTATTTTTCAAAATTTTGGACTTTATATTGGGTTTCGATTTGGACCTAGATCTAAAGATAAATTTTCAGGCCAGGGATCTTAACCTAGTTATTTAAAATTAACCAATTAAATTATAATAAGATAAGATTTAGATTTGAATATTAATTATTAACTAAGAGCTTATGCGGTCCAAGAAACAAGCCCTTACGAAAATCTCAAACCGTAGTGAATGGACATGCACATGAATATGATCATAATCATATCATACATAACCACTAATCCCATAACTTCTCCAAGTGTCTGATTATTACAGCGAGTACAGCAAGTAATCTCCACTCGCTGTTGCACTTCATCACACTTGATGTTTTGACTCGCTCTTTGCGTAAACAGTAAAAAGCGACAGTACAAGAGACAGATGGGATCATTGATCTAGCGGGGGTGCGGTGTAAACAGTAAAAAAAACGTCACTACGTGTGGTGAAGATGTGAAGAAGACCGAAAGAATCATTGGATTCTATAAAATGCGCATCTTAAAGACACTGTAGCGTTACCTATCCCCACGTCCTTAATACAATATAATTAATATATATGTAACATGATAAGATATTATAGTTAGATATATTGAAACTTTTTACGATTTGACTTTTTTTTTATTTAAAAATTTTATATTATTTAACTCTTTTGTCGTTTTAATGAATTTTTATTTAAAAATTTGATCAAATTTAATATAATATTATTTTGAAATATTAATTATCAAAAATCTAATAAAACATGATAGTAAAATTATATGATATATAAATTATATTATAAGAAGATAAATACTAATTTTTAGTATGATATAATAATATACTATAGTCTCTTCTGATTTTAAAATAAATTTGATAAATTATAGACTAATGTCAAGTGATTCCAGAATTTTTTATAATAGATAAATTTGTTTCATGTTAAATTCACTTTTTATTAGTTAGACATTACATACATTGAAACAAATTATATAAATTTATACCTACATAAATTTTTATCAATTATTAAAAAAAATGAAATCGGTTAAAAAATTTTGAATCCTTAAGTTTTTTAATTTAGTTTTTAACTTTTTAGTTAACCTTTGTTGTTAAGAACTAATTGATTTATTAATTAATAAGTTAATTTTTTGTAAATTAATTAATTTTTATAAGTCAAAATAAATTAGCTAATTTTTATTTAACAATTTCTTTTCAAATTAAACTTAAATAATGACATTCTTTTATTCAATTATATTTCAAATTCTTCAATTTTATTTTATCTTCTTTAATTAATTTTATGATTGTATAATACTGACTAAAATTTTAAATTCTTGTCTTACTAATTTAACTTCTGATATGATTTTTAAAATATTTGTTTTTGTTAAGATACTCATTTAATTAAAAATTATATTTTATAATATAATAATCTATTTTAATATAAGTAAATATCTATTTTTCTTGATTTTTTTTTATCGAGAAGCAAAAGAGTTAACTTATTTCTTTTAGAAAATATTTTAATTATAATATAATCCAAAGAATCTCTTAATTATTAAGGTTATTAAAATAAATCTAAAATTAGCTAAGTTTATACTCTATATACATAAATCTTACCTGGAAATAAAAAAATGGTTAAAATAGGATAGGATACCAAAATAATACAAAGAGAGTTAAGAGTGTGTTCACAACAATCCTTATCCTATATCATTTAATCCGACAAGGAAAGCGTCGTGCCACGTCAGAATTCAGTAAAAAGAGGTCAAAGTTGAGGACACGTGTCACTGGTTGATCTCATCAGGTGAGGTACTCTCTACTGGGAGCGCACCACATGGTTGGCTATGGGTGGGTTCGTTAACTCTTGTCTGCAACTGTTCATTCCATTTTGTAAAATAAACAGAAATAAGTACTGCTTAACATGAGCTTGCCGCCGCCGCCGCTTCTTTTGCTATTTTCGGTTAATAGGGACGCAAATCTACGCGCCCCGTAAGTTCTCCCTATTATTTCGTATTATCATTTGTTTGATTACTATTTATTTGCTCCGTATATACTTAGAGGTATTGCGTGAAAGTATGTGGCTTGATGTAATTTTGGTGGTGTAGAGAAATTATTTGAATTATTTGTTTTTTCTTTTTGAAATTTTTGTGTTTGGTGGAGGAGATGGAGATGAATGAGGAAGTTGACGTCGTGTTCAGTTTTAGTTATTGATTATTTGAATTGTATATCTATCTCTTCTTCTTCTTCTTCTGTTTTTTTTTTTTGTCATTTCCATCCTTAGTTGAATAAATTGAATGTACGATTAGTATAATTTTTTTCAAAATTTTTTATTGTTTATGCCTACTGCTTTTGAATTCAAGTCATACGTTTGTTGAAAATTTGAATTTCCAGGTTCTGAAGAGTGGTGGTTGGCTAGGATGTAATATTTACATGACATGGGTTGATACTGGTGGAAGCAAATTTTGTATTTTATGAGATGAGTTTTTGAAGATTTGGGTTCAAATAGTTCGTGTTGGGTGTATTGTTAACTGTTGGATAGTGCTTCTCCTTTGGTGGAAATGGCAGAAGAAAGCATCCGGGTTGGTGGTGCCTTTTCTTCTGGTTTGGCCGTTATATTGAGTAATGAAGATGGCAAGGATAACTCGTCGAAAAGCCGTATTGTTTCATGTTGTGATGATTTAGGTGAGAGGCCTGTTGAACGAGCTCTTGAATATATTTTTGGACTTCCTTGCAAATCGCTTGGTCCATTGACTGCTCCAGTCAACAGCCAGTTAGTCCGATCTATAATAAAGGATGAGTTCTTGAAAATTCGTTCCTATTCACATACTTCAGTCGGTAATAAAAGAGATGGCATTTGTATTGTTGATAGGGGCCTTGGACATCAGGTGGTTGGGCTTGACGAATCAAGTGTTTGTGGTGATATTAAAACTGTTAGACTCCCGTTGCTTGTGGAGAGTGTAGCGATATTCAGTAGCAGTAGAGCTAATGCTTATGTCTGGAAAGGGAAATGGATGTATGAGGTAATGTTAGAAACTTCAGGTGTACAACAACTTGGATGGGCAACTCTCTCATGCCCTTTCAATGACCATAAAGGTGTTGGTGATGCAAATGATTCATATGCGTTTGATGGGAAAAGGGTTACCAAATGGAACAAGAAAGCTGAGCCATATGGTCAGTCCTGGGTTGTTGGTGATGTCATTGGGTGTTGTATTGATCTAGATAAAGATGAGGTATTGTTCTACAGGAACGGAGTATCCCTTGGAGCGGCCTTTCATGGTATTCGCAAGATGGGACCCGAATTTGGGTATTATCCAGCATTCTCTCTTTCTCAAGGTGAACGATGCGAATTAAATTTTGGTGCTCGTCCCTTTAAATTCCCCATTCAGGGTTTCCTTCCCTTACAACCAACTCCATCCACAAGCATTTTAGCAACCAAGTTGCTCCAGTGCCTATCAACGCATCTAGATATGCAATCTCAAGAGCGGGTGGATAATACTTTGGTTGGAAAAATGAGGAGATTGAAAAGGTTGGCATTACCCGAAGAACTATTTTATCCTGTCTGTTGTGGTATATGTGAGGAATTATTTTCTCTGATTGAGGAAGATGCTGCGAGCATGGAGTATTTGGCATGCGGTCCGCTTGTTTCATTCATGTTGGAAGTCTTTAGAATGAGTGCTCCACATGACTACTCGAGTTTGGATAAGTTCATTGATGTCTTTCTACAATTTCAAGAATCGCATCTGATGTTTGAGCATATTATTAATGCACTTTCATGTGGTTGCAAAACAGCATCCATGGTTTTGACTGAATGCCCATACTCTGGATCTTACCCTTACCTTGCATTGGCTTGTCATGTATTAAGACGGAAAGAGTTGATGGTCCTGTGGTGGAAGTTGTCAGATTTTGAGTTCTTGTTTGAAGGATTTCTCTCTCAAAGATTCCCAAACAAGCAAGACCTGGAGTGCATGATGCCTTCAGTTTGGTGGCCTGGTTCATGTGAGGATAGCTGTTATGAAGATGGAATGATGTTGTCTACTACTGCTCTATCTGAATCAGTTTGTAAGGTAGCCCATGTGCCCAAATCAACAAAGATTCCATCTAATAGTGATGTAATAAGTACCGTTTTCTGTTGTGTATTTTGAAGCTTTATTATGGAGCAAAATCTAAGTCTCAAAGTTATCTTGCTATTTTTTTACTTGAAATTATTTTTAAGTTTTTTAAATATTGGACAGATGATTTTTGTTTGAGGCAGCATGCTTGTCTGTAGGTACTAACTTTGGTCTTCCTTGCAATGATACTGAAGATATATTCTAAATGAATTGAAAATCTGATTCTGATTACAAAGATATTATCAAAAAAAATCTTAGTACAGCATAAATCATATTACTGGACAGGGTTGCAGCTGCTTTTACCTTGAATTTCTTTTGATGCATGCCATAAGGTCAACAAATAGGAACAGGAATGGGAATGGGAAGTGTGGTCTGATATGTGAACTTACTTGTCTGTAAATTGATGCACAACATGATGCTCTTTTGTGTTTATCAATTTTCCAAAAATTTAGACACAAACTGATGAATGCTTCTCCAATTCTGTTCTTTGGGACTCAATTGAGGGTCAGATGCTCAAAACATGTAAACAGATTAATCAAACTCTTAGGTCACACGTGCATTAATTAAATTCCAAACAGATATTGAGTCTCAAATTTGTTAGGATTGGATCAATGGATCCATTCTCTCTATTCTAGGCAGTTTGTTCAGAATCTCCTCAAATTTCATTATTGTCTAGCTTTTGCTAGGAAAGTTTACATAATCTTCCTCTTGAGCTGATGCCAATCATATTCTTTTCTTCTAGATTGAAGAGAAGCATAGAGAACTATGCCTCATGGTGATACAGTTTATACCACCAACTCCTCCTCAGTTACCTGGTTCAGTATTTATGACATTTCTGCAGAATGTTTTATTGAAGAATAGGGGAGCAGATATAAACGTGCCACCTCCTGGAGTTTCAAGCAATTCTGTTCTTCTCTCTTTGTACACAGTTATTCTTCACTTTTTGTCTGAAGGATTTGATGTGAAGGACATATGCGGCTGGTCCAAGAACTGTGCAACTAATGGTCATGATGTTGGGTTTCTGCATAGAGGTGGTGAACAAAGTTTTCCTGTGGATTTATTTCTGAAAAATGATCCTAATCGAACTGAAATTTCTAGAATTGGGGGATCATTTAGCCAATTAGCAACATGCCATCCTGTTTCTGATAAGGATGCAGACGTAATTAGGTGGGAGGAAGGTTTTATGGATGATGAAGAAATAAGGGTAACCCACAGAACCGCTCAGAAACCATGTTGTTGTTCAACTTATGGTGTTGAGTTGTCAAGAATGTCTAAACATCCAATCAAACATGCAGCTAAAAGTCTGCGTGTCCATTGTACTTCCGTTCGTGAGAGGGCAGCTCATGCTGCTGCAGAATGTAGTGAAGGGAGTTTGAATAATGAGATAACAGACAAACCTGGTACCAGCGATCAATCTGAATATAGTATTGGTTATTTTCCTGTCCAGGTTATGAGGATTCTGCCCAGAGAGGGTAGTATATCTTCAGCTACTCTCATTGAAGAAGAAGTTCTGGATAATTTGCTGTCGTTGTATCACTCTGGAGTTGCACCTAACTTTAAGCAGGTGTAGATTTTTCAAATCCTATATTTGGTCAATAAGAAATGTCAGTATTTGATGTCTGCTTTGATCCTATCACTGATATAACTTGGTTCAGTTTTATTTAATTTTCTACAAGTTACTTGGACTTTTAAGTTCAGAAAGGAAATGGGGAATGATAGAGTTAATATACATCGGTGCTAGTTACTTGATTAATCCTAAGTATCTAGCCTTTTACTAAATCTTGAATACTTCATTTTTGAGGTAGCTAAGTCAGAAACTATGAAGCATGGAATATTTGTTGTGTGGCTATATGAATTTTGCTTCTATTTATCTATTATCTTCTTGAATTAATTATCTTGGTTCTTTTTTTTTTTGTCAAAGTTGCAGTCTTTGTTAATCCGTGTTCACTTTTGGGTCACCACGTCTGTTGCATTGAGCTCAGGAGTAATATACCTAGCTAACTTATCTTATAGAACTTGAATAGGTGTTCGGTTTGGTCTTTGGGGAATCCATTGTTGCAACCCTCGGATTCAGGAATTGGATAGCCACACAATTAGTCAACTATTGTAACACTTTATTTTTCATGCATTTGAACAATATATTCCTGTTGAATGATGAGACTTGTGATGGGTGAATTATTAAGATCCATTCATTGGAGGGTCTGGATGATTATCTGCTGTATGATGTGGTACCAGAAGAGTTGTAGCTACTTTTGGAACATTGTGGGACTGTTTTGTTCATTATTTGCATGTCTGATGGAACTCATGCACCAAATGTCTATTTCCCTTTCGAGGAGAATCTTTTTACATTTTACCATTGCATATTTGCTTATATTTTCATCTCTTCAATGGTATATTACAGAAATCTTGTCATTTGGAGTATTACTATTGGGTGGATGTAATCAGTGATCAACTCGAACCACTTTGGGATGAAGACTTTATTTTTTGTACATTTTGTGATTGAATTTGAACCCAGCCCTATGTCTTCTACCTAATCTTTGTTCTTATTCTTTTCAACCAGCTTAGCAATTTGTTTTGAAATGTTATTAACAAACCTAAAATTCTTTAATTGCAGGCATCTTATTACATGTCCCAGCAGTTGCAATCAATAGCACTCTTAGAAGAAACTGATAAACAAATAAGAGAACGAGCTTGCAGCGACCAATTAAGGCGCTTGAAGGAAGCTCGTAATGACTATAGAGAAGAAGTCAATGATTGTGTCAGACGTTGTACTTGGTACGATGACCATGAAGATTTTTTTCTTTAATTTTAACATTTTGTTCTATTTCACAAGTCTCATTCCATTTACAATTATTAAGTCTTGCAAGGAACTTACTTTCCTTTTATACTTTTCGTTAGTTGTAAAGCAGCAAAAAGAATTCCTGTTTCTTGTGCTAATATGCTAGGTACAAAAGATGATGAAGCTTCACCAATTGGTTTTAGATAAGTACAGATAAATATATTCATTAATTTTTTGTGTGGACCTGTTGAAGATGAGTGATAATGAACTTAACTTTTTTCATATTTGGTAAAGTTTCTTGTTGTGAAGTCATTTGAATGCTGTGTAGGTACCGTATCTCACTTCTGTCAAGATGGAAGCTAAGAGGGATGTATGCCACATGCATGTGGCTTGTCCAGCTACTTTTGGTTCTCAGCAAAGACGACTCTTTGTTCATTTATGTCCCTGAATTTTATCTAGAAACCCTGGTAAATAGTCTCTTTGAATATTTTTATATGGTGATCTTGTCTGTCATCATCGATGTATGGTGGATAGTTTTTTGTTTCATCAATATGTCTTTTATCTGAGATTTCTCTTTCATTATTGTCCTTGTATGTTTATTAGGTAGTCCTATGAGTATTGAATCTCTTGCTGTTTTGTTGTTAATGTGATTGTGATAAGTAGCTGTTTCTTTTGGATCTAACCTAGCATGAAATATCAGCTTCAAAAAGCGTATAAATGGCCTGTTTATTTACACTTTAAACTGCATTAGTTGCAGATGTTTTAGTATGTGAACCATGCAGTGGTATTTTAGTATCTGAACCATGTTTTCTCCCTCTGCAATGCTATATGTTTTCTCTGATAATTTCTGTCCTAGATTCTCAAACCTACACTTATCCATTGAGATGCTAAGTGCTCAACATGTGGATTGCTGTCACATACAATGCACGTGGATTAAACTGAATACCCACTTATCGTTCTTTTCTGTTGCTAAAGGTTGACTGCTTTCATGTATTGCGCAAGAGTGATCATCCCTTTGTTCCTTCTGCAATATTTATTAAGCATGGTCTGGCCTCATTTGTAAGTGTCTCTTCTAATTTGTCCAACATGTTCCCAATGGTTAGTGCATACGGTATTTTAAATTTATTGTTAAACTTTGATAATTAATGAGCGTATCACTTTTTATTTTCTATGGATATAAAGCATCAATTCATCACTCTTGTTTGTAGGTCACTTTCATAGTTACTCACTTCAATGATCCAAGGATATTGAGTGCAGATCTTAGAGATCTTCTTCTCCACTCTATATCAGTCTTGGTACAGCACAAAGAATATTTGACAGCTTTTGAGACCAATGAAGCGGCCATACAAAGGATGCCAAAAGCATTATTGACAGCTTTTGATAATAGATCTTGGATTCCAGTGACCAACATCCTTTTACGATTGTGCAAGGTTTCTTCCAAATATGAAGAATCCTCCTCTTCATCATCATCATCCATTGTTTTTCAGGTTTTACAATGAATTGTTTTTGGTTAAGTTTTTCAATTGTTTTTCTGTCCAACCGATTGACTGCCATGGGCTTTTTTTGTGCAGAAGTTGCTACAAGAAGCCTGCATCAATAATACAGATTTGTTCTCAGCATTTCTAAATCGACTCTTTAATACTCTTAGTTGGACACTGACTGAGTTCTCTGTTTCGATTCGAGAAATGCAAGAAAATTACCAGGTACATTATCTGATGTCTGGCCCAGCAGTTAATGGTTTTTTCATCTTCTTAAAGATTTGCCCATTCTAATCAGCACTTGAAAGATCAAGTGATTTTACTTGATTTCTTTGGATTGTACTTTCTCTGAATTTATATGGAGTCAGTTAAGTCTTCACAGATGGTCATTTTTACGGGGTTGTATGGGGTTATTTTCTGGGTTTGTAGCTAGTGTCAGCTGCTGTTGTCTAAATAGGGAATTGCCTTTGGGAAGGCAAGCTGCATTCTCTGACTCAGAGGGGACCTTCATCCTGTTAGAATCCATGTTTAGAGCTACTGACATTGGGGTGGGGGCATTTGGGTGGCAGAAACTGGATTAGAGGATAAAGTGGATTACCTCCCAAGGTTCCTATTTCTTTTAGGTAGGCATTCTGTTCTCCTCTACTTGAAAATGCTAAAAGGTTCTTTCCTCCCTTTCTCTCATCCCAGTTGAATTTTGAATGAGGGTTTTGTTTAGCACCTAACAATTTAACAGCCTGTAGGAAGAACTAGTCTGCTACTCAGTAGGGATTCACTGCTTGTAAGCTATAATGCCATAAAGAAACTTGTGGTACCCATATTACCCTGCCCCTCCTTCTTTGTCCTTCTTCTTCTTCTCTTGATTGTTTATGTAAGAATGAAGCTGATGATTTGGTAAAGTGTCTGCACATAAAACCGATTACCTGCAACTCTCTGAGGGCACATATCCTGACGACCATGGAGCTGACGTACACCTCTTATACCTTCAGATTGCACAGATTGTGATTATGGGGTTTGTGCTTCTTGAAATTTTGTGGTTGATGGATCTCTGTCTTATATTTAAGAGCAAGATGAAGCTGTGAACTGTTCAGGCAGATGAGGCCAAATCCAAATCTATAAAAATGCCCCAATTTCAACTTCAGAAGAAAGCAAATGTGAAATATTGATACATCTTATTGGCTCTTTTTGGGTTTTTGATACCACTACTGCTACATTGTTCTACTTAGTTTTCTTTTCAAGTATTTATTTCAGATTTTTCTAACTTTTATCTGGTAGTTGATCTGATAACAGGATGAGTGTAAATTAGGCGGCAGGATTACTTTGTGAGAAAGAGACAGATTTGATGGAGATTGTTATACGCTTTAAGAAATTAATGTCCATGGTTTAAATGGACAAAGAAATGCAACATTTAACATTGATGCAAGTAATTTTCTTCTGTGTCAAATATCTATGTTGTGTATAGTAATCTGGATGGATGTTGGATATACAGTTTCAAAATACCTAATTAGAATAAACCTTGCAACTCTAAGAATACTGTTATTGTTGTTTATTGTCATCTTAGATGAGTGGTAATTCATATATTTGTTTATTGTTCTATAGTAGTTTTAAACTATTTTCATCCAATCGCTCCACTTTGCAGGTTTTGGAGTTTCATGAAAAAAAGTGTTGTATAATATACGATCTTTCTTGCAACCTGGCCACGCTTCTGGAGTTCTGCACCCATGAGATCCCCCAAGCATTTATTTGTGGAAGTGATACAAATCTACGGAGGCTTACTGATTTGATTGTCTTTGTTCTTAATAAAATTACTTCAGCTGCAGATTCCAAGTTTTTTGACTTGTAAATTTCCTTCCTTAAAATTGATCATTCCTTTTCCTATAATCCCTCTCTCCCAATTTTCTCTTCTCACTGGACATGTTTCCAAAAAATTTTTATGAAACCATCGAAAACTGGAGATGTGATGGCATCATAGAAGAATAACCCTAAGGGAGTTAGATACTCTGAATGGTGATACAAGGAAGTCTCTCTTTGGAATAACTTTGTCTTTGTTCACGTAAATGTTTCCTCCGCTTCCAAAGTTGGATGAACTAGAGAACCTTCTTTTGGTGATAATTATTCTTCTTGGGTATTTGACTTTTTAGTTAAAAGTAGAATAGACAGCATATCCATTACTGGTTTCATACTTTATCACTATTGGCATTTAATATGCAGATCACTTAAAAGACATGGTCAGTCAATGGAAAAAGTAAACCGTGGCATGATATTGGCACCTCTTCTAGGCATCATCATAAATTTGCTGGATGCAAGTGTAGAGACAAAAAGTGGCAAAAAGAATGTGGTGGATGTTTTCGCAAGCATGGATTGTCCTGATACAGTGCACTGTGGATTTCAGTACCTCTTGGAGTACAACTGGGTTAGTTTTGTCAACTCCCATATGTGAATAATGTTGTGTGATTACTACATATGATGACGTTGGTGACAGATCGTTCTTATTTGTTCTCTGTTCATTTATCAGCATTGTGCATTATTATGTATATATACTTCGTCAATAAATACTGTTTTGTGATTTATTAGCTTCCTCGTGTAGAACATATATGTAGTAGTCAAGAGCCAAAGGACGAAATTTGTAATTGCAAATTGGGTGTGGTTGAATTTGCTCTTCTGCCACTTGGATGTTCAGATTGATGTCCTGAAAGTCATTGTGCACATCAATCCTTGTTTTAGCCCAATATTGGGCAGGTAAAGACATTTCTTCCTTCGCAGGATTTTGACGTCTTTGGTCATATTTCTTGTGATGGATTTAAGTGTATTTACTAAACAAGAGAGATGATTGATCAATGTGACAAAAGTACAAGAGAGATGATTGATCAATGTGACAAAAGTACGAGTTGATCTGAAATTTCAATCATATGATGTTGCAATTTCTGTTTCTTATTATAGGATGCTATTCGATGGTACTTTATGCTGTATTTTGTTATATATTACATATCAGTTCCATAACCACCATGTTCTCAGACATTCATTTTCATATTCTTTCATCAACACTCATCTTGGATTTTACTAATTTAAGGTTTCTGATATTATTCAAACAATTTTGTTACATCAGTTGGCTTGAGTTTGCACGTGTTGGTTGGTAGCGTTGCTTACTCCATACATGTTAGTCTTATCTGCACGATGGTTCATTTCCGCTATTTAGAATTTCACTCGATCTGTGGTATCACCTAGTTGTCTTGTAGATCAGTTTAATCATTCCATTGGTAATATTTTACCAGGCTGGATCATCAACAGAGGATGCTTGTCCTGGGGAACTTGGGAAACTTGAGGATTTCTTAAACCTGCTTATTAGTCGGATTGAGATGCAGCAACTAGAAAGGATGAGACTCGCTGGAGAAACAGATGCTGATGAAACCTGCTGCATTTGTTATGCATGTAAAGCAGATGCGAGATTTGCCCCATGTGCCCATACGTCTTGTTATGATTGCATAACCAGGCATCTCTTGAATTGCCCCAGATGTTTCTTTTGCAATGCAACAGTCCTGGAGGTGATCAAGATTGATGAGGAGAGTACTTGAGATTGATCCAACTATATTCTGGTTACTTGGTATTGAATATGCTAAATTCCCATGTAGATTAGGAGCAAGAATCAAGAATGGTTTATAAGAATGATCTCATAATCCGATCCTTCAAAAGTTATTGAGAGAATATGGATCTTTCTGTATACGAGTCATTCTTCTTTCTAATCGGAGATTTTAACATGGTCCCAAAGCCAACCTTGATTGATGATGGGTTTTTGACAGATATTCATCCTGCAAACTTCTCGTCGCTATGGGATGACATATTACAAAGGGGATAGATGATGAAAGGTGATAATAATTTTAGTTGTAGACACAGCAAGTAAATGAATGATGATTATGTATCTGCTTTTGTACAGGCATCTATTGCCGAGGTTAGTGATTAGGTAACGGTTGGAAAGTAACAGTTCTCACAGTGAAGAATCAGGATTTTGTAGGGGAGGACAATTTTCTTGTGAATATATATGTAAATGGCAATGAAATTCTATCCTCCTTCTGTCTCATACCATATAACAGCTCCATTATGAACTTTTTCTTCTTTGTACTCAGTCTATTCACAGTTTATGTACCCGTCAGCTTCATGATCATATTTGCCTTGAGGACAGACCAAAGACTAACAGGATCAACCCATGGCAGGGAGACTCAGGTCATTTTTAAGAATTTACTGATTGTTAGATTTAATTATAGAACTGATGACTACTTTTAGTTATTAAGGTTAGTTTTGCTAAATTTAATTGATCAATAGTGTTAACTCATAGTTTTTGATCATATAATCTACCAAATTCCTCAAATGATTTATTTATTTAGGTCTTGTCAAATAGTCTATCTAAAACACACAATTATTAGATTATCATATACTAATGATTGGATTCAGCGGATAATAGAGATAAATAACTAGTTTTGTTTAATTAATAAATCACTTCTTTCAAACTAAATATGGACCAATCTTAAACAAGATTTTGTAGGAGCTCATTTTGAAATAAAACAATAAATGTTCATTACTTTTGGTATCACATAATTTAATTGCAAGTTCCAAGATTTATGGAACTGCTTGCTCCCCAATAATTTGCTAATCCTCTGTAAACTGCCACCTGTTTTTTTCTTGAGCCAATTATTGACATTGCCACTCCTTCTAAGCCACTTTTCCCTATTTGATTTTCACAAGTGACCATGGATTTTAAACGTTCTGTTCAACCATCTTCCTCAATTTTTAGGATCACAAGCTCCATGGGAGGATTCAGTGGCTGCTGCACACAATCTTTCCTGTACCAGTAATATTAAAAAAATGCAGAAGCAGGCATATACTATCTATCTTTCCTCCGATCCGAGCTTGAAGAATTTTCCGATAAGTTATCTAAGCCAAGACATTTGAGAAATGCAAGTTTAGCAAGCCTAAAATAGTTGCATGGATGAGAATCAATAAAGCTTGTGTCCTTTGATGATGATCCCAGGTCCTCTCCCACAATTCTTCTACCAATGTTTGTGGCTATCTCTCCCTTGATACTTTGAATTTCTCCTCCCTGTAAAGATCTCCCAAATGGTTAATACATATGCCATTGCTAAAACTAAAAAGCCAAGAGTTTCATGTATGAAATAATCAACAAATATGTAAAAATACGACCCCCTCAGTCAAAATTTCAATATATTGCATGGTATGTCTCATCTTGCAAGCCTTTCACAATGTTGATCAAGGTTTTAAATTGCGGTTGCAGACCGGACGTAATGGCCATGTAACCAAGCATGATCACTTGGAGAACAATGTCGATTCCAGGATACGATGAATGTGAATTTAGGAAAGCAAAGTTCAACTAAAAGTCTATTTGTTTCTGTTTATGTTTTTAATTTTCTGTTTTCGTTTTGAAAATTAGTAAAAAAATTTGTTTGTTTCTATTTTTTATTTTAATTTCTTCAAGTTTTCAAAATTTATAAAAACCACAAAAATCTGATTTATTATCAACTACATATATATTATTTAATTATTTAATATAATAATTATTAATAAAAATTTATAAATTTAAAATATCTTCAAAATATATAAATTTCAAATAAATATTGATTTAATAAT
>JAOQMM010000171.1:20011591-20031365 GCA_027563515.1 Erythroxylum platyclados | reverse complement strand
ACCTTGTCATGACTGATCTTCATCAAGAATTTGATGAACCCTGGACGAGTAAGTAGCTTCTGAGCAGTTTCCCTCTGACTTCTCCAAGAATCCGAGTCAGAGTTTGAAATGCCGTCTCCAAGAATATCAAACATTTGTTTGAACTCCGGACCCTTTGGGAAGTTAGAGAAGTTAGAGGTCATAACGTAGTGTACGTTGGCCGGATCGGCTGTGACCAAAAAGTCCATGTTACAGAAGCTAGGACCTCTGAACAAGAAACTGTATTGTGTAAGCGATAAAGCTTCAGTGCACCAATCATGAATTCGGTGTAACTGGAGGAGAAGATCAGGCATCATTCCGACCAATGGCCAGTAAATTGGGATGACAGTTCTACGGCGAAGACGGAAGAGAATGATCAGAATCAGTGCCAAAAGGATATAAAGAAAGCTAAGTGAAGACATCTTGGTTTTGAGTGCTGCAATGCATCTATATCATTAGCTTTTAGTCGCTTTTATAGACACTAGGAGAGAGTGAGATTGTGTGTGCTATTAATCCTCAAGGTCTTTTTTTTTTGGATTAAAAAAAAAGAGTGGGTAAATACTCACTAGTTGACAATAATATCAACACTAATGCACCAAATTTTATCAAAACTCTGAAATTAACTGTATTGCAATCCTCTCAAGGTCATTTAATCCAACTGACACCCACTTTGTCATTAAGGAAGAAAAGTCGCCTATCGCGAAACGATTCGCACGATGTATATAAATGTTTAAATAGTTGAACGTTTTCCAATACGCTTAGCTTAAACTTTTTAATAGTTAACGTTTTCCACTACGATTTGTTTAAACTTTAAATATCAGTTATTAGTTATTAATAAAGACCGAGAATCAAGTGTCAAATCCTGGACTTGGAAGCGTGGATTTTTAGTATTTGGCAATTGAGTAATAGTCAATACCCTCTTCTCAAGAAGTATAATATGAGGCATACTAATTGTTAACCCTGTTCATTCTAAAATATTATATCTATTAATTGAACTAAGAAATTTGATTATCCATTAATTAAGCAAGAGACATTTCCTCTGTATTAATCCATGCTCAATTACTAAATTAAATTTATTATTTATTTATTATACAATAATAAATTAGTATACTTTTTTATTTTAATCAAATATTTTATTTTTATTTATTCTTATATTTTTATATTTTTATTATTTATATACCAATTTTATGATAACTTGATACCCCTTAAACTTTAAAAATTAAACATTTTCTTTAATCGATTCAATATTTGGTCCAATTTTTAAAACATTAGTACTAGATCTCTCTAGGCCGAAACACATTCTAGTAGGACTCTTATTGAGTATTATTGTTATTGTTGGGGTCATTTAAGTCACCTCTTCAATTTGGAACTATTTTACTTACATCGGCGAAGTGGTGATCTAGTTATTTTTAATAACCATTTATTTCAAATTGGCATGTATTACCTTATTCAATGTAAATAATTTATAATAAAATAGATAATTAATCTAGTTAATATTTACAAGATAGATATATCTCCACTCTCAACTTATTATTTTATAAGAAGTAGCTCTTGGAACTTATGAATTGGATGAAAAATATATTCTACTTATATATATGACCTTTTTTAAAGACAATATGAGAATATTAAATTAATTATTTACTTTAAAGTAATTAAAATTTATTTCATATATACTTAAAAACAATATTTCCTTATTATAGTATATTCCTTTGTAGTTTAAAGTTATTTCAGGAGATCATTACACTGACTTAATACCATCAATTCCAATCTTTCGGTAAATATTGGCTTCTTGCCAATATTAATAGTACCATGAGACGACGTTTATTGGTCTACTAAATTAGTTGGTAATTATTATCGAGCCTGATTTCTCATCTAGATATAGCAACACTCACTTTGCTTAGTAGCACAAAGGTTAAAGTGCACGAATCTATAAATAAAATATTTAATAAATTAAAAATGTATAATTTTGAAGCTATTATTTATAAAAATAAATGAATGAGTAGTTGATCTTTATTTTTATTTTTAATAAAAATATTACAATTTATTTATTAAAAATTGTGTGTATACATTTAGTAATAAAGATTAACTTCCAAGATCACCTACTTCGAACCATTCTTATGATCCTTTGCATGAAATTAGAAGTACAATGCTTAGGACAAAGACCAAAAACATGAAAATTAGAAGTACAATGTTGTGTTAGAAAGGTACCGTGAAATGTTCGATGGCCTTCCAAGCTTCACTGAGTTTCTTCTCTTCTCCAATACCTAGCCATCTTTGCAGCTTCCAGATGGTCCTGGGAGAAACAAGTCGATATAGTATTGCTTCCCCTGCGTTGTCCAAAGCCTCGGACAAAGTAACTTCAGGAAAATCAATGTGCACGACCTCTGCGTTGGCTGGATTGGCTGTGATAAAATTAAAAAGTCCATGTTACAGAAGCTAGGACCTCTGAATAAGAAAATGTACTGTGTAAGCGATAAAAATTCAGTACACCAAACTTGAATTCGGTGTAACTGGAGGAGAAGATCAGGCATCATTCCGACCAATGGCCGGTAAATTGGGATGACAGTTCTACGGCGAAGACGGAAGAGAAAGATCAGAATCGGTGCCAAAAAGATAAAAAGAAAGCTAATAGAGGACATCTTGGTTTGAGTGTTGCAATGCGTCTGTATCATTAGCTTGTAGTTGGTTTTATAGACGCTAGGAGAGGGTGAGATTGCGAAAAAATAAATAGAATATAAAAGTCACAAACTATTACCTTAAGCAATCTACAAGGCTTGGTACTCTAGGATTGACGGACATTTTGGCATTGGACTTTAAAAGAGTTTCAATGGGTCTAATTTATATATCAAATCATGTAGAATTGATGAAGTAATTATTGTATGTTTATATGCGAATGATTTGATATATATATATATATATACTTCAAATAGTAGTATTTTGACGAAAAATTTTAAAAAGTTTAAAACGATTGATTTAGGTTTAATTAATCTTTTTTTTTTTGGTTGGAAGTAAAGGCAAATGATGCTGGAATTTTTCTTTCACAAGAGAAATATAAAAAAGATCTGCTTGTAAGATTTCAAATGCAGAATTGTAATTTTGTGAAGACTCCCTTCGCATCTAGTCAAAAATTAAGTTTAGAAGATGATGAAAACAAGGTTATAGTTATATTTATCGAAGTTTGCGTGGAAGCTTGTTGTATCTCACTCATAGTAGGTTAGATATTATGTGCACAGCAAGTTTATTATCAAGATTCGTGCAAAAGCCAAGTAAACTTCATTATGATGCTGCCAAAAGGTTGCTGAGATCTATTTCCTATGAAATTTGGTACTCTAATATTACTACTCTTGAGTTATTTGATTTTTTTAATAATGATTGCCTGGGTTCCCTTGATGATCGAAAGGGCATCTCTGGTTATGTTTTCAGTCTTGAGACAGGTGCTATTTACTGGAGCTCAAAGAAGCAATCACCTATAGCTTTATCCTCGTTTGAAGCTTAGTATGTAGCTGTTATTTTAGTAGCTTGTTAAGCAATCCGGCTATGTCGAATACTCAATGATATAAAGCAAAAACACACAGTCAGAACAACCATTTTTTATGACAATCAGTCCACTATTGCCATGCAAAAAACCCAATGTTTCATAGTCATTCCAGACGTATAAAGACTTGGCATCATTTCATAAGAGATTTAGTTGCTGAAAGTCATGGCTTATTGCAATACCACATTTTCACTTAGTCACTTCCTTTAGCAAAATTTGAACATTGTAGAGATAAGTTAGGTGTTGTAAATTTCTAAGCTACAAGGGAGAACGCTAATAAATTATTAAGTTCTTTAATTCTTTAATCAAAATTTTTATGTTTATCAGGTTAATTTTAAGTCTTAGCTCTTAAGCAACAAATTTTATGTTTGAGATTTGTAAGAAATAATTGCTGGGTTGTTTTGATTGTTCCTTAAATTTAAGAATTATGATATTTTTAATGTCTATTTAAAGTTGAACTTGATGAATAAAGAAGTATTCCAGATCAATATTTGGTTTCGTACGTTTCTAATCTCTTTTGTGTACTAAATTCTATTTATTTTAGCAGATTGTGTACTAAATTCATCCTCGAAGTCATTTAATCCAACTGACACCCACTTTTAAGGTGGCAAGGTCAGCCACTGGCCTGTGAGTTCCTTTTTCTTATTTTTGTAATAAAACATAAAATGATATTATTTTGTACGTTAAAAATTATCACAGGATCTATGACTTGGATAGGCCATAAGATTTTGACCCGTAACTTTATCTATGACTCAACTAATTTGGGCTAAATACGAGCCAGGCTATTTTTGCCATCCCAACTCCCTTTGTTATTAAGGTAGAAAAGTCTGAACAGACCAACAAATTTTGACCCGTGACTTTATCTATGACTCAACTAATCTGAGCCAAACACGAGCCTGACTATTTTTGCCATCCCAACTCCCTTTGTTATTAAGGTAGAAAAGTCGCCTATCACGAAACGATTCGCACGATGTATATATAAATGTTTAAATAGTTGAACGTTTTCCAATACGCTTTGCTTAAACTTTTTTATAGTTAACTTTTCAACTACTATTTGTTTAAACTTTAAATAGGTGAGTGGTCATTAAATATTAGTTCTTCGTTATTAATAAAGATTCAGAATCAAGTGTCAAATTCTACGGTTCAGATCTTCATTACCTATTACTATATTATAATTATATTTTTGTTCCAAAATAATATCATTTGATATTTATTTATATATAAAATGATGCCATTTTTTAGACAAAAATAGAATTGAAACAAAATATCAACACAGAAGATTTAATGCTTAAATTCTAGACTCAGAAGCGTGGGTTTCTAGAATTAGGCAGTGAATAATAGTCAAAACTCTCTTCTCAAGAAGCATAATCTGAGGTTTACCAAATGTTAATCCTATTTATCGGTGAAGATTAATCATATTTATTGTCAAAGACAAATAACCCTAATTAATTTATCTATTGATTGAACAAAAAAAGGATAAAAATTTTTCATTATCCATTAATTAAGTTAAAGAAATTTCCTCTATATTAATCCATGCTAAATTATTAAATTACCTTTATTATTTATTTATTATACAATAATAAATATTAAAATATTTTTTATTTTAATAAAATATTTTATTTTTACTCATTCTTATTTTTTTATTTTTATTTATTATATATCAATTTTATAACAGTTTGATATCAGTTGAAACTTTAATCATTAAATATTTTTTTTAATTGATTTAATGTCTGATCAAAATTTTAAAATATTAGTAATGCTGGATCTCTCCAAACCCACATTCTAGTGGGACTCTTATTGAATATTATTGCTCATTTAAGTGACCTCTTCAATTTGGAACTCTTTTACTTATGTCCGCCAAGCGGTGTTACTCTAAATATTTTTAATAGTCATTTATTTCAAAGTGGCATGTATTACCTTATGTACTGTAAATAATTTATTTCATAAAGTAATAATTTAAAATAAAATAATTAATTAATCTAATTAATATTTGCAAGATAGATATATCTCCACTCTCAACTTAATATTTTACAAGAAGCAGCTAATCATTGATTTAATGTTAAAATTTTTGAATTGGTAATTATATGAAAAATATATTCTACTATCATATATATAGGCAATATGAGAATATTAAATTCATTATTTAATTTAAAGTTATTAAATTTATTTAAATAGACTTCAAAAACAATATTTGGATAAACGTAAACTTGTTATATTATATTCCTTTGTAGCTTAAAGTTATTTTAGGAGATCAATAGACTGACTTAATCCCATCAATTCCAATCCCTCGATAAATAGTGGCTTCTTGCAAATATTAATGGTACCATGAGACGTTAATTAGCCTACTAAATTAGTTGGTAATTATGATCGAGCCTAATTTCTCGCCTAGACATAGCACCACTCACTTTGCTTGGTAACACAAAGGTTAAAGTAAATCAATGAACAGGTAAATCAACCCCATTCTAAATAATAGCCCAATTGTACTGATGTAGATGTTGGCTAGATTAATTATATTTTAAAATTATTTTTTAATTTTATCATGTATTAAAAGTATAAAATTTTATCAACAAATATAATATACTGTTAATTTATGTGCTTAATTTTGTTAATATAAGTTATCATATAAGTAGAGTTCATCCACCTTAGATAATAAAATTTTATATATTTTATAAATATTTTTACATTAAATTCATGTTATTAAGATTCTAAATTTAAAATATAATTTACCTTCTGTATACCATTAAACTTTAAAAAGAAGACATCCAATCTTTTAATAAGATATATAAACCAAAAAAGAATTTTTAGGAAAAATACGTTTTAATTCTTAAAGATTTTATTAAGTTTCCTAATCTTTTTTATATTAAAAAAGGTTATAACGTACCGTAAATTATATTATTTAAATCTCCAATCAACAAAATTTCTAATTTTTATTAAAGTTATGTTATTTTTATTGATATAATATTTTTTTCATTGGAGTTCACATAAATTATATTACTAGTTTACGTTATTCTTAAAGGATTTAAAATCCCAAACTAGACTTTCAGGGACCTTTAATGGCAAAAAAAAAAACCATGACAATAAAATTTAGAATTTCTCTAATTTAAATTTTAGATAATATAATTTAAAAAATGATTTTTTAATATTAAAAATTCGCTAACCTTTAACTTAATATTGATGAAATATACTTTATGCTTAAATTATAAATATTCATGATAACTAATAATCTTTAAAATGTTATTTATTGTTAAAATTTAAACTTGTGTCCATATAAATATTCAATTAAATTAAACTCACTTAAAATGTTCTTTATAATTCTAATTTATTATTAAAATTCATTTTAATTTTATGATTAGTCAAATTCATAACATATATTAAAACAAAAGGTTAAATTAAATTTTTTATAAAGAAAACTAAGTTTATTTTTTATTTTCTTTTCTCCAAATATACAATAACAATGACTTAGTGAAAAATCTCACCAAACGGAAGGTTTAGGAAGGTCCAACATATGTAGTCTTATGGTTAATTAAGAGAAAGTCTATTTTTAAATGAAAAAATTATTTTTTTAAAAAACTGAGTAGGGTTTCTCATCAAAATATTCAAAATTTTAAAAGCCCAAAATTTATTTAGGCCCAATTTAAACCAACAAATATAAGCAAACAAGTTCTCCACCGTCTTCCCAATTCACAAACCCTAAAAAAGCCATTATGTTTATCGCAGAGCATGTCCTCCACGCAAGCCTCCTCCTCTGCTGAAGAAGTATCTGATGCTCTGATCCCATCCCTTCCAAACGACCTTGCGTTGAACATTTTAGCACGAGTCCCGCGTTCTTACCACCCGCTCCTCTGTCTCGTCTCAAAACGGTTCCGTTTCCTCCTTCGCTCGCCTCTCTATTACACTACTCGTTCTCTACTCCATTGCTCACGCCCATTTCTCTACCTCGCACTCCGCATCCCCACCACAAGTGCCCTGCAGTGGTTCACACTCTACCAGAACTCTCCCAAACCTAAAAGCCCGCAAAACTTTTTGGTCTCTCTACCGCCAACACCTTCTCAACTGGTCGGTTCGGCTTTTGTTTCTGTCGGACCAAAGATCTTTGTCATCGGCGGTTCGATCAACGACGTGCCGTCTTCGCATGTTTGGGTACTTGATTGCCGATTAGGCACATGGGAGGCGGCCCCCAGCATGAGTATTTCGCGGGAGTTCGCGGCCGCCGGCGTGGTGGATGGGAAGATCTACGTGATCGGAGGGTGCGTGGTGGACACTTGGGCCCGATCCAAGAACTGGGCAGAAGTGTTCGACCCGAAAACTCAGAAGTGGGATTCGGTAGAGAGTGCAAAAGACGATCTTTTGCGAGAGAAATGGATGCACGCGAGTGCTGTTATAAACAGCAGGGTCTATGCAATGTCGGATAGGAAAGGGGTGGTTTACGCGCCGAGAACGAAGCAATGGTGTGGTGTTGAGAAGAGGTTGGACTTGGGGTGGAGGGGAAGGGCTTGTGTGATTGATGGGGTGTTGTACTGTTATGATTACTTGGGAAAGATTAGAGGGTTTGATGTTGAAATCGGGGCGTGGAAGGAATTGAGAGGGGTTGAGAAGGATTTGCCAAAGTTTTTGTGTGGTGCGACAATGGCGAATGTGGGTGGGAAACTGTTTGTGGTTTGGGAAGGGAAAGCAAATAGGAGAGGAAATGGTAATGAAATGGAGGTTTGGTGTTCGGAGATTTCTGTAGTGAAGGGTAGAGATGGGCAGCTGTTGGGGAAGATTGATTGGTGCGATGTTATTCATAAAGTCCCTGTTCGATCTTCCATTGTTCATTGCTTGGCTGTTACTTTATAGTATGTTTCTGTTAAATCTCCCTTTATTTACTTGCGGTTTTAGCATCTTTTATGATTCATTATTTGCTGAAATTTTTATTGTTGTTGAAGTAAATTGTTGAATTAGAGTATATTGCATAGTTTAGGAAGCTATTTGAGAATCAAATTACTATGCTGATGCTTCAAAGGAATGTGCAGAACTTACTCTTGTGTAACAATGGAGTTTGAATAGAGTATCACTTTCTGATATGGTGTTCTTCTGTGACAATAGCTACAAGTACCAAGAGAAGGCATGATCTTGTGTGCCCTTCTTCTTGACTGCCAAAGTGGCTGTAGCTAAATAGAATTGAAGTTAACTGGCCGGTTGTTGTATGAGATACTGAGTAATCTCTGTTGATAAATCTGCTTACCGAACTTCTTACACTACCATTCAAGTGTATGATATCTTTACTTTCTCTTTTCTTTTCCTTGGTTTTCCCATTCTAATTGTAGATGAGGAGGGAGAGAAGAGGGAGATGGCATAGAGTTTGGCGTTTCTAGAGGCCCTTCTCAGACATTAACTTGATTCATTGTCACCTTCCAGGCAATCTGCTATTTTGCCTAGCAGCTTGCGTCTAAGGGGGACTACATTTTCCTTTGGCTTTACTGATCTCTAGTCCTAGGATAAGATTTTACTTGTTCATTTCTTTTCTACTCCATTGGTTTTTATTAGTTTGTATCTATTATGATCATGTCTTTCTAATGTTTATTTACGAAGCATCTAATAATGGCTATATGTACCAAGAGAAGGTGTTAATAGTCCCCTTCATCTTGATTGGCCATAAGGCTGTAGCTAAATCAAATTGATGAATGAGAAGCTAACTGGCCGGTTGTTCTGTGGGATTCAATAGAAGTCTCCGTTAACATATCTGCTTACCGAGCTTTTCACATTCAATTATTTTGACTTTAGTCTGTAAGAGACTTCTCTTTTCTTGTAGTTGACTTAAGAGTTTGCTGCCTAGACAAATTTGCTTGTCGAGTCATGGCTTTCTTTCCTTAATTTTGTTGTTCTGTCAATAGTAACCGGAGATTATCATATGAAGGTTGTTCCATTTCTTTTTTAAAATGCCAGATATAATTGAGCCAGCACTGCTTTCTCGTCTATGCCTCAAGGAAGGATGTTGTCCTCTCTTAGTCAGTAAGCTTGGAACTCATGTCTGGAGAAATAGATCAGTATTTGGCTTGGAGGAGGCCACCATGACCCTCTGCGGCACCAAATATCTACTGCATCAAAGTTTGCGGTCTATATCATTGCATAGATTCCTGGGAAAAAACTAGAATGAATCTTGAATGTACAGATAGTATTTTACTCTTCTGAATAAGTAGAGTTCATGTAATAAAGCTGCCTTGACTTGCTTCAGTGATGAGGAAAAAAACGATGTACAGTATGGAAAATTGTGATACATCCTGTATGAAGTTTGATCAAAATATCAATTAACTCGGGTAGAACCTGGTTCTGTGTTGATATGAAACATTGGATAAGAATGATGATTTAACAAATTGGCTATGGCCGTGCAATGTTCATTGCCACTTTTAACTTTTCAGGGGCAGGTGGTTGAAGGCGAGGATATGAGAGGATAGGATTCGGCATCACAATTCTGGTTCGGCCTGTGCAGTTCGAGCCTGGGTGGCGGGCTTGACAGCCTGAACGCTCCTGTTTTGATTTGTAGGTTCAAATGATGTCGGCTTGAGATGACTCAACTGGGTGTGATTGGGCTTGAACCACTTGTAGGGATCTGGCCCGATATGGCCCATCCTTACAAAATGGTGTCAAGTTATACATGACATATATGCGCGTACTTTGCAACTTTCTTTTTCTAAACTATGATATGATTAGAACAATGTAATAGCTTAAAAAATAATCATAGAAGTTCTCTTTCCACGATGCTAAGGAAGCAGCATTGTTAAATTCCTATATTGAATTAGCAAAAATAAGTTATATATAAGTATTTTAAAATTTTAAATTGAGATATGATAATTTATGTATGGTACGAGAGCTTTAAACTTTCACATTTAAAAAAAGGAAATATAATTGTAAAATGTTATATTTTAAATCTTTTATATAGACCCTTAAACAAGGGATCAATTATATTAAACTTTTATGTGATTTGAATTTTATTTTAATTTTAAAATTAATGTATTATAATAATATTATTTAACTATCATATATTTCTTTTAAATATATTTTATTAGTTTTTATTTATAGCCCTAAATTATTTTATTTTAAATAGGCAAAAATATATAAAAATAATTAAAATATTAATGAGGTTATGTGATTATTAAACAAGAGGATAAATAATAATTTTTAAAATAAAAAATTAAATCACAAAAACCTTAAAGCTCAAGAAAATTCATTTAGAAAAACCCAACTAGAATTTAGTCGAAAGCAAAATAGTAACAATGACTGTTTTGAAAGCTAGATTTAACTTCTAAATCAGAAGTTAAGATAAGAGTTTAAGGTTTAAAAGATTTAATTGAAATTAAACCGTTATAAAATTAGTTAAATATTAAATAAAATTAAAAATTTTAATATGATTAAAAGAGATTGTTCTTTTTAAAGTTTAATTAAAAAAAGAGTGTTGAATAAAAATTAATTAATTAATTTATAAAAATTAACAATTAATTAATTTTTAATAATAAAATTATTAAAATAAATCAAATTTAAAATCCAACAAATTTAAAAAATTAGATAATTAAAAAAATTTTATATTGAATTAAGCAATGGATTCGATTTTTTTAAGAAGGATAATAATTAAATCGGACGGGCCACAATCTAATTTGGGCTCGTATTATGATCTTTATTAAGCTCTGTAAATCTACGTTGTTCTTCGGAATGCTTCTCGTGTGTTCGTCGATCAATTTATAATGGATTCACTTGTGATTATGAATTAAACTCAAGCAATTGGAATGGAGAATCGATTAATAACAGAAGTAGAAGAAGAAGAAGCGAAGCAGCTAATATGGAGTACGTCAGAGTCCGAACCGAAATCGATGGTTTCGGTGACTGTGGGAAGAGTGATGACCACTCTGCTCGACACTCGCTCCAAGAAACTTCACCACTCTATTTCTCATTTTTCTCCCGATTCCACCAACAGACCTTCTCTAGGTTCTGTTAACAAATACACCTTTGCTTTTGTTTATGTTTCTTTGTTCACCGATTTATCTGTTGTTTGCTTCTTAATTTTGTAGGTTCTTTGGAGGATTGTCTCTCGTTTTTGTTCAAGTACGTTAAAGAAGTGTCAGAGAGGGGTGAGAACTTGGACGAAGTTCTCGTTCCTATTATCCAACATGTATGTTCTCTCATCTTCTTGTAATTTTTGTTTGTTCCAATGTAACTCAAGAGCTTAGTTCATTGATGAATTTCGTGAATTAATAACCGTCAGTCTCTGAAGAGCAAGGACTCGAAAAGCTGTGGTCCTGGGTTATTAGTGATCAATTGGCTGTTCCAATATGAACTTGTCTTCCGGTTTGTTGCGGAGGAGCTAGCTGATATTATCAGTAGAAAAGAAGACCGTTATGTGGCTTTTGGTTGGTGCATTCTTGTTCGCAGCCTGGTGGAGTATGAGCGTTTCATGGCTCAATTCACTCTACATGGTATCAAGCTTTAGTTATTTATTTATTTTTCTCTCATTTCGCTTTTGCGCATATAGCGTTTGATTTACTTCCATTTCTTGAAGGTTTTTTGGGTATATGACTTGTTCCAGGAATAAGGGACAATTACAGTGCTTTCCTGAAGATACTTTGCAAGTGTATCCCGCACTTGTCATGCATTGTTTGCAAGGGAAGGTATGACGCTATTAATATTTTGGTATTACATTTTTTCTTTATTTTTTGATATTTTAAGAGTTGTTTTAATGCACTTAAAAGAAAATTTGTTCTGTTGCTACAACTTGTAATTTATTTTGTATTTTGGCTGTTATGTTCGTATGTAGCTTGTATTTTGTTTATATTATGAATCATATGGAGAATAAGAAAGTAAATAGTTCAATGTGCATCACATCTTTACCGTTGCTTTGTGATGTGGTGATGAAGGTCAAATGTGCTAACTGCAGCCAGTTTTCCAGCAAGTTCTTTTGGGGTTAATTATGAGTGATCAATATGAGAAATTAGTTCCATCTGGCCAATTTAACTGTAAAATTTCTGTTCTTTTTGTTTTTGTTGAGTTTCCAATTTTCTTCTCCATTTCCTTATTTTGAGTGTGGAAGTTACAAAGTGTCTTCTTGTTTCAGAATCTTCCCTCCCATTTCAGTTTTACTTTGGATTCTCTAACCAATCTCTCTTAGGTTAGAACGCTTTGAGAATGACTGCCATTTGAACAATTTCACATAAACTAAATGTATTCCTTGCACAAAGTTCCCCGCTTTGCGAGGGTCGGAGGAGGGTGATCAATGTATGCAGCCTTCCTGTTGTAATTTTTACAAAGAGGCTATTTCCGTGATTCGAACATATGATCTTATGGTTATAAAAGAGCAACTTTTACAAGTTGCTCCAAGGCTTTCCCTTCAATTTCACATAAACTGATTCTATTAATCACTTTAGGCTCTTGGGAACCTATGTATATTTGTTGAAGCCATTGCTTTGTCATAGTTTTTCAGAGCGATGGTAAAAGGTGTAGCTGTGTCCACTAGCTGGACTGATTTCAATTGTCTTGTGTCCGTAAGTATTCAGATTGTGTTAGACCTCCATCAATAGAAATTGTTAATACTTGTACGCCTTCCTTCTCATCCTAGACCATTTGATTGTGTAGCTATTTGCAGAATGGATTTGAGTTGCCTTCTAGGCTTTCAATAGGTGCTGCTGATTGTATTTTAGCAATAAGCGAAGCGCTAACAAAACAAAGGAGAGTTGCAAGTAGTGGACCAAAATCACTGATCTCAACTTCATCAGACTGGTCTAGATGTCGGGCATCTACTAATACTGAAGACAAGAAAGTCAAACTGACTACAATAACATCTGAAGTCCCGATGAGTGAAATGCCATGCTTGCTTTGGAAGCAGATTGATGATCTCATCACTGTGGTGCAAAGACTTATAGCTGTATGCTCTATATCCCTTTCATCTTGTTTTCTTGTCATTTTGGTACACTGTTTTACTATAAACTGATGTCTGGCATTCCAATTCCCAACTTCTGCATTTCTTTAGGCGATTCTACAAGATGATACTACTTAATTTTCTTTCTTTTAGGTGTTTGTATGTTTGTATATTTGTCTATTTCTGGGTGTGTCTCACTGCGTGAAATAGCTTGTTTAATGTGCTTTTCATGTGTCTTGCAGTGGAGTAAAAAGAGTAGGCCCTTGCATGCTAAAGGGGTGGAGCAAGTACTTAAATGGTTGCAGGATCTAAAAAGGCACTACAGTTGCTTCCATGTTGAGGTGTCCAAATGTCATGACTTTTAGGTGTTTTGTAGATGCTATTATGTCTTCTACGCATCATGATTTGTTTGCCTTTAATATGGAAGGCAGATGCAAACATTATCGAAACTAGAGGATTGCTGCTTTCATCCTGTTGGAAGCATTACAGCATTCTACTGCACTTGGAAGATAATACTTTTCATGAGCATTGCAGTGGATTGTTGGATGAGTACATACATGGTATCCAGGTAATCTTTTCTATTGTAGTTAATTTTTTGTTCTAATTTGATGCAAGGCAAACAGAGAGTAGCTGTAAACAGAAAAAAGAGAACAATAAGAGAGATATAAATGAAAGAGGATGGAGACGAGCATGCAGGAAAGGGAAAAAAACAGAAAGGAAACTTGTGTTTAGGATAAGAAGTCAGAAGGAGATAGGTGAATAGGAATCTCAATCTATTCCATATTCAATTCATTAATACTTAAATTATTCATCCTATAACTATAGTATTCAGAAGTATCTTGAATAATAAAAGGTTAAAATGAGAAACAAAAGAAGTTATAAGTGGAAAAATATGTAATAGGAAGTCCTACACAAGTTCTGCGCCAGTACCTGTTTGATTGACTCAGTTGGGATCTGAGCTAACGGTTGAAGCAGTGATCTTTTTTTATTGGGAAAATTCTATTAGATGTAGCTTCTTTCATTAATTGTAAACTTCTATGTTTTCCATGGCATATGTTGATGTGGTTAACACAAATGTGGAACACTTCCATATACTCATTGTTGTGCTGGCATTCTGGAATGCACACTTTCTTGTTCATTTAGTTGATTATGCAGTCATTCTAGCTGTGTTTAAGTTGGGATTCTCTTCGTCTCTTCATCTCTATAATGCTTTTTGCTAACTTGCAACTCGTACTTGGTATTGTTCTGAGTGATGTAATTGTTAATATTGCAATAACTAAAATTTGAAAACTACAGTATTACACGAAGAGTCATTCTGAAGGGCATGCAGAAGAGGACAGTGGCATAGAGACTAGAAAGTTTTTCTTGAATTGTCTATGCCTTCTTTTGGGACGGCTTGATGGCAAGAAATTTGAAAGAACGGTATTCAACTATGGGGCACAGCTATCACAGGTTCTTATATCACAGGTAGATTTATCTTAGTTTATCAGGGTATGCTTTGTATGCTGATTCTAATTATTTCAACTGAGGATATCTTTTGCTCATCACGAAAGGATAAAAACTTGCCCTAGTAAAAATTCAATCCTTAACAAAGATTTTTTTGGGAAAATCTTGAACAAACAAAATTTTTTTTTCGCTTTTACCCCCCAAAATTTTTTATACTATGGGTTAGGAGGGTTATAGCCCTATAATTAAGTATGTGTTTAAGATCAGAAGAAATTGCAATATTCTGACTAATATTTCTAGCATTACCAAGGAGATGATTGACATGAATATTTTATGCTCCCACTATTTTCACCCCATATTGTTTGGTTAGACTCCAAGAATTGCCCCATATGTAAAACTTAATGTTAATTGCTCGTATGATATTGAAATTGGCTGCTAGTGAACAAAAACTTTATAGTAGTGGACTTATTTATTTTTCTATTAACATTCTTTTGAATTAGGTTATTGTTCTTGGTAAGCTGTATTTGTAGCAGACTGGTCGTTTCTCTTCTCCATTCATTAATGTTTTCATTAAAACTGAATAGGTGACGGTGTTTTGATGTTAAAGAAATGTCGTCTGTGGATATGTAATTAGACTTATATATATGTTTTTAAACTTTAAAATTGTTGGTATTGTGGAAGTTTGGAACCATGCCATTCCTTCTTGAGATAGATTGTTTTACTGCTTTTCATTGTAGCTTTCAGGATGCAGTCTTTCTTAGTTGGTGGTAGTTAGAATTGAATGTAACATATTCCCCCAGTTATACTTATTGTTTTCTCTGTTTTGATATTCGATTTTCCTTCTGTGGAAGCTTCACTGTGCCGATGAAGATGTGATTTCTGGAGCTGTTTTCATATTCAAGGCAGCTATTATTAGACCAAAATTTTCATCTGCAAATAGTAGCAGAGAGATGGATACATTGTTGCCACATTTGCTTCACCTTTTGGATGAGAGGGATGGCACAGCCAGAGCTGTTGTGATGCTTCTAGCAGAATACTGCTCCCTGTATTCCTTTTCTTCCTACCAGTTTGTTACTGATTAGCATTGACAGATGAGATTCCGTGATATGAATCTGAAACTTGAATTGCTTTATAAATTTTCCAGGAGCACAGACAATCATTGCCTTGAACAAGTTTTAAGTCGCCTCACATCTGGAAATTCTCAGCAGAGGTTGAACTCCATTGATGTTATCTCAGAGCTGGTTTTGATTTCATCAGATTCAGGAAACAAAATTTCTTCTTTGGCATGGTACAATAATCTTAAACACTTGTGGTTCTATGATTTATTGTTTCTCTCATGTTACTGATATTATTATAATCTTCACATGTTGGTCCCGAAGGCAAGACATTGCTAAAATCTTGGTTGAGTGTCTTAGTGATGATGACAGTGTGATCCGGGAACGTGCCTCTAGTTTACTTCAAGTGATAGGTTTGCCTTGACAATTGATGCTTTTACTTCGTCACCCTTCATCATTTTCTTGCTTCACATTTTTGTTTCATGATTCTGAAATATTAATGTCTGCAATGGTTCATATTCAACTGTTTAGTGTATTAAGAAACCACAAACAAATTTAAGTTGCTGCATTTCATCCATCGGTGCTACATGACAAATATGATTTCTTTTATGTACTAGATCACAATGGTATGAGATATATGAAAAGAAAAGCACCTTTTATCGAATTTTCAATCTTGGATATATGTTTATCATTACTATACTGCAACGACTGGCAATTTTGGTGTCAAACCAATAGGGATTCGTACAAGCTAAATCCTCTTGTTGATAGTTGGGCCAAAGAAAAGCCTTAATTTAATTAGTTGATTTTTATCTATATCAAAAAGTTTGTTCTTATCCAAGAAGGTACCACAAATTTTTAGCTTATTACCATTGCAATTTTCTGTATTTATGTGGATATCGTCTATCTAGTCTTTTGCTTGGTGACATCAGAATCCTTCATCCTTTTCATATTGTCTTCTTCATGATCATACAGTCTTCATAAAAGTTTGTCAGTATGTTTAGTTCTCTTGTCATAGTAGTTTATGGATGCTCTTCAGAAATACATGCAAAGCAAGTGCATAAATTTAATTTGGAAAAGAACTTCATGCTGTAGCATTTTTGCTGGCCTCACAGGCGTGGAGTTTCTTTCTGTTCTGATCACATTATGAGTAACTTGGAAAATTTAACATGTAGATTCTCAACAACTTCGGATGAAAAATTTTCTGGAACTGGTATAAATAGAATGTTTGCAACCACGTACATACAATGCAGCATATACTCCTGCTCATATGATCATTTTTTTTTCCTTTTAATGTTCTTGTTGTCCTCACTGCAGATCCGTCTATGTTCTTGCCTACACTGGTTCACCTTGTCTACTCGTCAGATGAAAGGATCCAATCATCTGCTAGTGCTGTTTTACTTGCAACACTCCAAAATAATAACCAGAATCCTGAGGTTATATGCATGCTGCTTGACTCCCTTAGGTATTTTTGCCCTCCCTTTACCCGCAATTCCATGTATAACTGTGTGGAGTTAAAAAATGTGCGTTTTTCTTGTTGTACCCGAATTACTGTCTGTCTTATTGCACTTCATTTCTGCAACTGACTAACCTTTTCCCTATTATTTTCTAGCAACCTCAATCAATCCTTGGATATCTCAAACTCTGGACAAGATACAAGACAAGGTTTGTGTTTCACTTGAATTTATACTGTGGTAGGTCAAGTGAAACTATTACTTATTGCCAAAGTTGGCGTTATTCATATACCTAGTCACTATGTATTGGCTATTTCAATTACTTATTCTTTCCATATTTATTGATTTGGGATTTTGTCTTTGTATGCATTTTTTTTTATCACAGATGGACCATCTACAAGTTATTTCATATGTTTCTCTCTGACTGTTTTTTCATCGATATTTGCATGCATAGTTTTTGGATCATTTTGCCAGTTGCAAGTTTTATTTATTTGTTCTAAAATTTTCTCTTGTCAGTCAGCTTGCTTACCTTTCTTACATAGTGCTGATATTTTCTCCTTTGTTGCTTATTCTTATTGATATAGCTGGAATAAAAGACGATGCTGATCGGATACTAAAGCTCATTTCAGAGTGGTCTAAAAGTGTAAGATTGGAATTTTCTATTTGATGACTTCACTGAGTGACCAAAGCTTTTGCTTCTTATTACATGCCTTCATTTTTAGTGGGCTTATGATATGGTTCCATTTAGGATTATTCTGTTATTATTAAAAAGACTCTTAAAACACCTGGAACGTTTTATCACTTTATATATCATATTTACGACCTTTCATTTAGTTCATAGTTGACTTTTTGGTAGAGAAAAGAAAAGGTTTCTGGAGGTCAAAGACTGTTACATAATTTATCATTGTAGTACATCTCTGTCCTTGCTAACCCGTTTCTGACCCCATTGTTCTCATTCTTCCCCTCCAAGTATGATAACTTTTATTTTAATTCTTAAAACTTTTTGTATCCGAATATTGTTTTACTCAAACCAGTTTTGATGGAGTCAGGGAACGGAATACAAATCAATCAAGAAAGAAACAACTCATGAAACTTGCTTACATGCTTGTTTCAAAAAAGGAATGCAAACTAGCAACTTCTTTGTGTTCATTACTTAAGCTATATTGTCTTTAAACATATCCAATAGTTCCCTGTCTTACGGGAAAATGCATGCTATTCTGAGATATGGATTTACCTTCAAATCACTTATAAGTGCTGTTGTCACATCTGTGGCATTAACCTCTAATTGGTATTTTGCACTTACATCTGTTCACGGACTCCATTTTGATGAGACATATACTCAACAGGTAGAGGACTGGAAATCATTCATTGGACCAGTAATTGAAAAGATGTTCTCAGAGCCGGCAAATGCAACCATTGTTCGGTTTTTAAGCTGTGTAAGTGAACACATAGCAGATGCTGGGGATGTAGTCCTTTGTTGTGTTCTGTCACATATGCAGGAACAGAAAGAGTAAGTACATTGTAATATTCATTAAAATGTTGGAAGTGGAGATCCTGACCTTTAGTATGCGCTAGTCCACCCTTACTTTTGCTCTTCCTTGCTTTTGGGATGAACAGTATGTATGTATCAACTTGTACCTCATCTGTTGTTGCCTCCGGTATATATACGTATCGACTTGTACCTCGTCTGGTGGGATGAATTCTTCTTTAGGATAAGTATATGTATTATGTTTTAGCTTGAGTTACTTCAGCCATATCCTTTACTCATTAGCAAAACTGCAACTTTTAATTCTCTCTTCAGTAGGCTTACAATGTGGTTCAGTCATGAATAATTGCTAATTTTATAGTGGTTGATGGCATTTTCTTAGTGAGCTCAGTTCTCTTAGCAGGATTGAGGAAGGCTTATTATCTAGATGGGAGAACAGAAGTTATACAACCAAAGACACTGATATAGTGCAGAAAGATCTATTTCAGCGCCTTTGTCCATTACTCATAGTTCGTCTCCTTCCCCTTAGAGTTTTTAATGACCTCAAATCAGCTATTATGTATGGTCAACTTCCCAATAGACTCATCGTGACTGGTATGCCTTTTGTAACCTCTTTCAAGCTTGTTTTTTCTATGTATTTCTTCGTTCCTTATCTTTTAGTTCTAGCCTCTATTAGCGAATCATATAGGTAGTCATGGTTATGAATTTCAGTTTCAACTCACAATGGATTTTGGTTCTTCCTCAAGAAATATAGCCCAGTAGGTCCTTGAACAAAATTTTTAACTGCGCACAGTAGGAAACAGCTGATGTGTAATTGCATTGAGTTGTGTGCCTGCTTGATTTGTAAAGTTGTACATGAATGTTTTTAATGATGTGGGTAAAGTGCTCAATGAGTGAAAC
>JAOQMM010000171.1:19965596-19982026 GCA_027563515.1 Erythroxylum platyclados | reverse complement strand
GCCACTCTTCAGGTCGCATTTCTAATCATCTCAAGCACAAGGTACGCTCTATTTTCCGCTGCATCTGCTTTATTACGCGTGATGTTGATCTTTGTCATGTCGTTGCTTGGAAAATAAGAGAAATTCATCAAAGACAAGATGATATTGTAACTGAGAAAGTTAGGCACTAACTTATTATTATAAATTCACGAGTGAAATAATCCTATATTAGAAAGAGATATAAGGATGAGTTGATTTATATATAAAGATATGACTTATAATTTATTGCTTTATACTGCAATAAATATCAGATCTACATCACTTGTAAGAAGAGATGTTGAAAATTCAGAATGAGTAATCTCGCATTATTCGAATGACTCGTAACCTATTGCCTTAACGTTAACTTATTTTATCCGAAAAAGAACATCAAGAGCCATACGACTACATCTTTCATTGGTACATAAGAAGTAAAAGGTAAAGGTCAAAAGTATGATGCTTAAAGGCCAAACACAATCTCTATATTTGTCTCTCTCATGTGGATGGGGAGAAGAAGAAGATCTAAAGATGGGTTGGTGGAATAACTTTTTGTTTTTCCTTTTGTAGGAAGATATGGAATTAAATTTGTATTGTTTTATGTACATAAATACTCATGCAACTCCAGATGTCATGTCTGGTAGTAATGAATGTGGCTCAAACATGTCAGTATTAGCTACAGTAAGTCTATAAACAGCCAACCAAATTAGAACATCCCAGTCAATGTCAAGAAGAAGAAGAAGATTATTGTATCCATAGAAGTACGTATGGAATGAGTTCAGTTGAGTTGGGCATGTCGTTGACTTGTCTTGGCTCGACTTTACGTAATTCAAGTTCTAACTCGAATTTAAATACAATTCACTTAAAAAATAATATCATTTTGGTTAAATTAGCATGTCATTTGAATTTTTTAGAGTAGTCCTGAACTAAATTGATTTTGAACTAAATTGGACCGATACCAAGCCCGCAGCCAGGCAAGAGATTGAAATTAATGGAAAAGATGAAGAAGAAAGCGTACAAATAGAGAGAGTGAGAGGAAAAAGAGTGTTAGAAAAACAGTCGACGTTCTCTAGACTCAGTGGATTAGAATTTTTCTAAAAAAGTTTTGCTATCGAATTATTTTAATAAAATTTTCGTATAATTCATGGTTGCTCATTAATAAAGTGTGTAAAATTGGTCTAATTTATTTTTAATAGTAATTTTTATTCAAATAGTCTAAACATTCTAAACATTTTTAATAATTACTTGTTTGTTTTGTTTATTTATTTGTTTTTTTTGTTTTTGTATTTATTTATTTTTATTTTTAACCTTATTCTATATTTATTTATTTTATTACTTATTTTATATTTTTATTTATATGTATTTATTTATTTATTTATTATTTTAATATTTATTTTACTTTTTTCATGTAGGTCTGTCGAATACGATCTGTCTACTAGGTAAGTGTAAGGTTGTGTACTTCTAAACTTCCAGACTCTATCTATCAAAGAGACTCCTACTAAAATATTGTTGTTATAATAATTTTTATTAAAATAATATACTAAGATATTTTTAATATATCATAAAATTTTTAAATTTGTTTAAAATAATATTTTTTGAAAATGAGTAAGACCAAAGAAAGATTTACTATCTTAGTAAATATTAGATGAAAGTGATATTATTTTGATCAATTAATGATTTAGTTTGATCATATGAATTCTTTCAAATTTGGGTTAAGTTCAAAATATTAATAAAATTAAAATTTATATACTAAAAATGTCTAATTTAAGTTGGACATATTCTTAGAAATAGCATCATTCTCATATTGTATTGGAATTTCGTATTTTTATTAATAAAGTGGAGTAGTAACTAACTGCTAAGATAGCCTTGAGGAAAAGCAACACTACAAGCATCTGCGGATAAAATATGGAGTAAATCCGCTAAAGGCTCAGCTAATATCTTACGTTACACCTCCAAATCTCAACTTACCTTAGCAAGACAACCCATACAAAAATTGCCTTCCCTTTATTGTATGTTGCAATCAGCAGGACCAATGCCTACTTTAATAATGCTCTTGCATCCAAAATCATACAATCCTTCATGTACATGCCATATCCATGTCATTGTCAGTCGTCTATGGCCATATGTTTGGGAATAGCCGATAGCGTCGTATTCCTCGCGAACTTATGCCCTTGGCGAATCTATTGAAGTCTATCTTTACGCCGTAGCCATAGGCTTGAAGCGTCACTTTCACCATCCAACATTTGTAATTGTCTTATTGCTTTTCCTCCCAATCAATGAACTAGAATTGCATTAGAAGTTCAAAGCAGGCCAAAATGTAATTTAAACTTCAAAATTTTCGTTAAAAATATATTTTAAATTTTAATATTTTAAAGAATCCAACTTCAATTCTAATATGAATTAAACTTTCGATATTTTAATGTTAATTTTCTATTTTAAAATTTTGTCAGCATACTTCACTGTCACGTGTAGGCCACATGATTTGGTGACATAATCAGTTGAATCAACATATTAAAAAAATCTGATTGGTAAGATTCAAAGGACCTATTGTGTCGTATAAGACAATGAGATGAGATGATGGAGATGTATTGACAAATTTTAAAAATATATTAAAAATGGGACGAGATATTTAATTAATAAAAATATTCTCCTTTAATCATCCTATTGCAAATAATTATGATAAAGACAAGATTTAATGACTCGGCTATTAGAATTGTATTAGAATTGTTAAATCTGCAATGAGCTTATTAGCCTCTGCGGAAAAGAAAGATTATATGTAAATTCAAGCGAGGTTTCGTTCTAAAATCAATTAGTAATAGGTGGAGTAGTCTATTAAATTTATATGTTAGTCTTTTTTCCTCTTTTTTTTATGTGGAACACTCATATGTGAGTATAATCAACACTCCTCCTTACATGAGACAAACCACGGGCCGGCAACCCCAATGCGCAGGGCCGTGGGTCTGGTCAGGTCGGGCCAGTTGTGGGCCCAACCCAGCCCAGCCTATTGTTATCTCTAATCAAGGCTAGACTACTGACTGAGGTCAAATAAGCCCCTTTCTGGGATAAAGGTTGCTTAAATGACGGGTTCCTAGAATTAGACCACACACTAGATCAAGTGAGATTTCATTCTAAAATTAATTAATAATAGGTGGAGTAGTCCATTAAACTTATATGTTAATCTTTTTTTTCCGTTTTCTTCAATATGCTACAATCACATGTGAGTATGCTTAACAATAATCCACCATTACATTATATAAAAATTATTATTATTTTAATTATTTTTTAATGAATTAGAAATGACCATCACTCACAAGTCACGTAACCTTTTCTTTGCGATAATTAGTAATTACTGACCGATACCACCGTGTGTGCTTGTTCTTTATCCAAATCACAACTTTCAAAGACTTCGTATCCAACTTGTGGAGAGAATAAGCAAACGTCAGTGCAATCGTGGCTCTATCGTAAAGGTATTCAACTTTGGTTAGCTATCCTTAACATGTGATCACCTGAGAAAGATATTATCTTTCAAATATAAGTTTGTCCGTACCCACTTTGCAATAAGGAAAAGCCAACATTCCAAGAGCAATCAATCATGGCAACTAGATAAAAGTAGGTAAGCTCACACCAGAACCAAAGATAGTAATTGAAGCTACTGGTTAGGGAGGTGACAGAACTGATATGGAGAGGATGAGCAGTTCTGATCAGCCATTGTTAGAAAGCTTCAAGTCCAACCACGAAGCTGTGAGCTCTGAGCTTGAAGAGATTTTGACCTCAGACACTCCCTCCTCTCATTTAAATCGATTAACTTCAGCTCTATCAGTTGAACTCAAGCTACTGTTCAAACTCGCAGCACCTGCAGTGATAGTTTACTTGCTCAATAATGTGGTTTCCATGTCCACACAGATCTTCTGTGGCCATCTTGGAAACCTTGAGCTCGCTGCTGTCTCCCTTGGAAACACCGGTATCCAAGTTTTTGCTTATGGCCTTATGGTATGTAATTGTCTTTCTCATCTCTTTCCACCTCTTCCTCTTCTTTTTGTGTTCTTCATCCAAGTTTCTGTTTACGCAAGAGTCTTCGAGTTCCAAAAGCATGGCAAAACCAAACTAGCCCATCTGAACTCAATAGGTCAAACCGAGATTGAGCAAGTTTTAGGATGAATTTTCACTTAAAAATTCGATTTATTTTGGTTTATAAAAATTAATTGATTAAGTTAGTAAATCGATAGAATTTTAATAATAAAAATTGTTAAATTAAATCAAACTAAAAAGTTAAAAATCAAACCAAAAAATTAGCTGGTTCAAAATTTTCACTATTAAATAAGTCGAAGCGAAACTGGTAAATAGAGATATAATTGTGATGAATATTTCACCGAAGATTCATTCACACAGCTGTTGCAATTTTAGGGCATAATTGCAATTAAAGATAATGTAATTAAAATAATTAGACACCACAATTAAATTAGGAAAAGTTAGAGTACTCCAACACTAGCACATAGTTATATAAGTTTTCATTTAATTGGTTTGTCCTATACTCTTACTTACCTGTCCCATATATATACATAAATGCTCTACTTTTCTCATTGAGTTTTTTAATTATATGGGACAGGTAAGTAGGAGTGGAGGACAAACCAATTAAATGAAAACTTATATAACTATTTGCTAGAGTGTTGGACTATCAATTATTTAATCTAAAATCTTAAGTGCGTTAATAGCTATTAATGTTATGACACATGCTCCATCCACTTGTTGTAAAATAAATTGAGACCAAATTAACCCGAATTCGATTTAGAATTTTTTTAAATTTGATTAATTTAAAAAATTTAGCGATCGATTTTGAAATTAATTAGTTAAATTTATCCGATGAAACTAAAGTTCTAGCTCGAGTTAGGTTAAGTAAATTTTTTATGCCTTCCCTAGACATTATTAATGATTAAATCTTGTTTTCTTGAACTTATGGCAGCTTGGAATGGGAAGTGCAGTGGAGACTCTATGTGGTCAAGCTTATGGGGCACACAAATACGAACTGTTAGGCATATACATGCAAAGGTCGACAGTTCTTCTTATGGCAACAGGAATCCCATTAATGTTGATCTACATCTTCTCCAAACCTATCTTGACTTTACTTGGGGAACCTGAAAACATTGCCTCTGCAGCTGCACTTTTCGTCTATGGACTCATACCTCAAATCTTCGCTTACGCAGCCAACTTTCCAATACAAAAGTTCTTGCAATCACAAAGCATAATCAACCCTAGTGCCTACATTTCACTAGCTGTGCTCGTTGTGCACATCTTGCTCACATGGCTTGCAGTCTTCAAATGGAGCTGGGGTCTGATCGGTGCAGCTCTGGTGCTCAGCTTGTCGTGGTGGCTCATAGTTCTGGCTCAGTTTTTGTACATTGTCACGAGTAAGAAGTGTAAGAAGTCTTGGTCAGGTTTTAGCTTGCAGGCCTTTTCTGGGCTCTGGAGCTTCTTTAAATTGTCTGCAGCATCCGCTGTGATGCTGTGCTTGGAGACTTGGTACTTTCAGATACTAGTTTTGATCGCTGGGTTGCTGCCAAATGCTGAGATTCAGCTGGATTCACTCTCTATTTGGTAAGATTCATAATTCTATGTCAGTTTCTTCTGATCAGAACTGGGTTAAGCAAGTGTCTATTATGATTTGCAGCACAACAATATCAGGATGGGTTTTCATGATTTCAGTTGGGTTTAATGCTGCTGCAAGGTTAGTACTTGCATGGTTTTATCAGTAGGAGTGATTTGAATTCTGCACTCTAGTTTATTTTGATTATAGTAAGGTTTTCTAACGATTTCAGTGTTCGAGTTGGGAATGAGCTTGGAGCTGGGCATCCAAGATCAGCATCATTTTCAGTGATAGTGGTGACTTCAGTATCTTTCATGATCTCTGTAGTGACGGCCATCCTAGTAATGGCATTGCGTCATGTGCTCAGCTATGCCTTCACCGAAGGTGAAGTTGTTTCCGAAGCGGTGTCTGAACTCACGCCTTTTCTTGCTGTATCTCTCCTATTAAATGGGATCCAACCTGTTCTATCTGGTAATCACATTTTCACGTACTCTCCCTTCATTTCAAGGTCTCTCTTTATTTTTCTCTTCATAATTGGCCTGACTCGACTCTATTTAACCAAGCAACAAGCCTGGGCCGGGCTGGGCTGGAGGTCAACGGGTTAGGCTCAGATTGGTCAAAGCCCAGGCCCTGCCAATATATTATATTAATAATATAATGTTTTATATAATATTATTAAAATAAAATTTGAGTATTTTTAATTTGTGTGTCCAAAAGGTGTGGCTGTTGGGTGTGGATGGCAAGCATTTGTGGCATATGTAAACGTTGGATGTTATTATTTCATTGGAGTTCCACTTGGAGCGCTTCTTGGGTTTAAATTCAACTTAGGTGCAAAGGTAAATTACTTTTAACAAAAGTCACATATGATATGATGACGATTGATGAATATAAAGATTGATATACTTTTTTCTTTTTTGATGTTTTGCAGGGAATATGGTCAGGTATGATAGGAGGCACATTCTTGCAGACTGCGATTCTGGTGTGGGTTACTTACAGGACAGATTGGAATAAAGAGGTAAAATTTATTCCATTTCATCTTGTAATTAACTTATGATTTGATCTCAAAGGGCCCGTAAAATTAAATCAAAGATTAGAGATGATAATTTTTTCCCAATTCCGTCTGATAGAAGTTAATGAGCCAATTCTAAATTGGTCAAGTTTTAGGTTAAGGTTAGTCTCAGAAACTATTTTAGATAAAATTATTTCATTTTGTTAATAACTAAAGAACCAATTCACTGAAACAACTAATTTTAATTAATGGGTCGGGGTTAGATCAGAGTTGCCTATGACTGGAGCTTAATCTGAATCTTTTAAGTTCAGTCAAGCCCCTCATGAAGCCTAGAATTAGCGACCCCAAGCATAATCAAGCTAGTCCAAGCTTGAAATGAGGTCGTTTAAAGATTTTGCTTTGATTTTTTTTACACGGGTGTAGTTGGATTTTTTTTTTTACATGGGTGTAATTGGATTTCAAGCCAGACTAGAACCACAAAGCTTAAATAAAAGTATAATTTGAAGTCTAAGAATTAAAAAAAATTTGAGTCCAACTCAAAACCTAGTCAATTTTGGTCGAGATTCTTGACTTCAACTTAGACTCAACCATTTTACCAAAACAACAGCATTTTGACTTTCAACCTGGTCGAGTTAAAGTAACTTAAAAATTAATGCCTAAAAAAAATTGAATAAAGCTTCGAGTCATCCTTAACAATAACATGTTTATAAGATAAAAGACTTGTATATATTTTTTAATTGTATTTTTGTATTTTAAAGTTATTTAAAAACTACTTTATAATATTAAAAATAATTTTATTACATATTTATTAATTTTTAATACAAATTGTTATATAACAGAGTGTGACACAATGACATGTAGCATTTAGTAGATACACAATTATTTGCATTGTCATAAGTTAAAAATATATTCTTTTATTAGTTTTTGGAATATAGAAAAGTATTTGAACCCTACGTATTTGGAATATAGAAAAGTATTTGAACCCTACGTATATGGTGCTTCATTTTCTTTTCTTTATTGAATGTTCTTTCCTTGCAAGAAAGTACTAACCATGTTTATTTATTGCTCATTTCATTTAAAAAAATTTCAGGTTGATAAAGCCAAAAATCGGTTGAGTACATGGGACACCAAGAAGGAGTCTGCAACAATACTTCAATAGAAATTTTAAAGAAGTTCATAAATACAAGACTTCAGCCTAAAGAATGAAGTTGATAATTTGTTAAAAGTGTTATATACGAGTTTAATTTATGGAAACATTTGTTTTTATTGATCATCTCTTCCTAAAATTAAATCTCTTTCACTAGTATGCTCGTTTTTTTTTTCCCGATTAACACTTGAAAATTTCTTCTCATAATTCTTTTACTACTTGTAGAGATCACAATTGGCCTGAATCTTAATTTTAAGTCTCAGGTGACTATTTTGAAAAACGACATCTTTTTGATTAATAAAAAATAAAATATGTCAGCCTAAGTTGCCTAGGATCCAAACTCTAGTAAAAACTATCAATTCGAGCTTAGGCTTGGGCAAAAATAGGCACAACCCAACCCTACTTGACTAATTGCCATCTCTAACTACTTGTGTAGTAAAACAAAATTAGGTAAGAGTGTGACTAGTACGAAAGTTACTTTGAGTAGAATTAGTTTAATTTATATTGTTAATTAAAATTTAAATTTTTTGTTAAATTTAAATATGAAATTGGTTAAAATCAAATATTTAAATTCAAATTAAATTAATTAAATTAAATTTGTTAAATTTGAATATAGTTAAAGTAAAATTTAAATTTTTTATCACTAATAACCATGCCATAATTTATATAAATGTTATGGACTTATTGATAAGATCTAGATCACACTTTTGACTTATTTTATTTAGTTGCATTGTTGCTTTTGTTTATTAATTGAGACTTGATAGTCTTTTTATTTAAATTTATTTTCAGTTAAATATTAATTGATAATATTTTGTATAAAAGATAAAAATAATATTATCATTTTCAAGTATATTCATATTTGAAATATCCCAACTAAAAGTTATTAAAAGATAATATATTTCATAATTTTTATTTATAATTAATTTTTATATTCTCAAATTTTAACAATTAGTTTAATTTTTTATGATAAAAGAAAAAAGTCTTTCGAATTTTATCTGATATTTCGAAATATTTTTAGTTTGTTGTCAAATTAATACAAGTCAGAGAGGGGTACAAGAACGACGACGTATGGACCTCTCCCTCCTTTACTCTCCTTCTAGGAGCTTCTTAAGGCTCTAAAAGGTTCTCATAGAAGCCAAGCTGCACTTATCTACTTTCATTTGGACTTCGATGGCCGATGCACATATTCTTATCTATCTCTTGAGCTGCGGAAATGGCAACTGTAATGCAGAAACTCAAGGAGATTGAAGATGAGGTCATCTTATTTTAATCTGCTTTTTGTTCCTGTAGAATAAAGAGAAGAAAATGAGAAACTTTTTCGATCCATTTAGTTGCTGAAAGTATCGTTGAAAAGTAAGATTCTTAAGGAATCGGTATTATTGATTACTTTTGTTGATAATTATTGTCGTAATAGTATTAAGTTTAATAGATCTATATGTGATAGAGAATGATTTCGAGAAATCTGATGAGGTTGATGATCTTTTTTTGTTTGGATTACTGTTCCTTTTCCAATGCATACAAAACAGCTATTGAAATTGAAAATTCTAAAAGAAAGATTTTGGTTAAAAGCGTCGAATTGGATGAAATATTGCTGAGAAAGAGATAATCTTGCTTTGAAACTGAGTTTTCTGTTTTCATGAATAATTTGACCCTCAAGTTTCAATTGAAGGGTCTTTGATTAGAATCCACTTTTGGAGGAGGATCATCTCTTGAATTTCTATACCATCAACAAGATTTGCAATAACTTCGACATTCTGATATTCTAATGATAAGATTAAGCTTTCCAGATTGGTTGCTGGAAAATAATACAAAATTGGAAGGTTTTGTTCTCTCCAATTGTTTTCTTTGGGAACCTTTGTGTTTGGCCGTAATCCTAATGCAGCTTCAAGGATATTGGATATCGTTGCATTTCAATTGAAATTGGTACATAATTTTCAAAGTTAAGAGTGGTTAATCCTATCAAAAAATGGGTTCGTTGGAAGTATTTTGAAAAGCTTGTCTAATTGCTCTTTCTTGAAGGTATTGATCATGCGTGATAACCAATTGTTTGGCTAAGTTTCGAAGTTGATTGAAACAAGGCATTCTCTTGAAGCGCTGGATCTTTTAAAGAAGAAGTTTTTTGGAGCTCTACCTGCAAAATTGGAAGTCCACGACTGAAACTCTCATGTGTGAAAATAGACTGGAAGGGCCTTTTTCCCTTTCAGTTTCTAACTTTCATAATTTGCAATCTCTGGTTTCAGTTATAATTGCTTAATAGGTTTTATTTTTAAATGGATTGAAAAGTTTTTGAATTGATATACCTTCTCTTGAGTCATAATAATTTTATAGAAAAGATCTAAGATTGAATTGTTTGGATGTTAATACACAAAATATCTTGATGATTATTATTTTATAGGGGAGGGAGTGAGAATTCTTGAGTTTTGAATACTAAATTGACTACATATTTTTTACGGGATTCACCAGATTGGATTTCTCTTGCAATAATTGACAAGTTTAATTCCTTTTGAACTTAAAAATGTTTAATATATTACACTTTTGAACCTATTCTTGACTTATTCACTTATCATTTTGAAATATGACAAAAATTGGAATTTTAGATCTTTCTTACAGACACTTGAGTGGGATAATTCTTTTCTATCTTACATAATTGAATTTTTAAAATTTTTTTAATGCGTCTTGCATTAACTTTTATGGTATGATATCCAATATAGTTATTTGTAACTTCCGATGAGAGAGTTGCTAAGTTGCCACCATTTAAAAGTTGCAATATAGAAGAAATTTTAACACTATTTTATTGACTAAAGAGAGTTCAGATTATGAAGTTAATGGTGTTATTGATATAGATGTCTTATACGTTAGTTTTTTTCGTGACTTTTATTATTAGATAGGTGGGCATCAATTCTGTGGGAGTAGTAATTGTAATGTTGTGAATAGACCCATATTAAAAACAAGCATGGTTTTAATTCATCAAGACATTCTCAATGAAGTAGAACTGTGCTTGTTTTCAATGGGTTTATGTACAAAATTATAGTCAATTTTGTATTCAAAACTAATTCTGCTCAATCTGGACTCAAGAACTCTCATTTTCTCCCAAAAAATAATAATCGTCAAGATGTTTAGTGTTTTTCTTATATACATGCCAATAATTGGTAAGTGTATAGAGAGTTTATTGTGTGGAAGATGTAGTAACTTTAATTGATTGGTCATCATCTGCAAATTATCTGAGATCTTTCCTATAAAATTATTATGACTCAAGAGAAGATATTTCATTTTAGATAATTCTTTAATCTATTTAAGAATGACTTTTGTTAAAGTATTTATAACTGAGATCTAGAGATATTAAATTATCAAAGTCAGAAACTGAAAGAGGAAAGGTGTTTCGAGTCTATTTTTTCACAAAAGAAGGTGCATCAGTGAACCTAGAGGATAAAAGTCTTTTCGTTTTGAGTGGCTGAGAAATAGAGAAAGCTAACTTGGAATTTCAAACTGGATGTTACTCAGTGTTAGAAATGTAATAGATGTGAACATTTTCTATAGAGATTGAGAAATGTTTTAAATAATTGATAAGAGAGACTCAAATGTTGAAGAAGTCTCAAATCTCAAATTATTCCAAGATCATGTTCTTGAAGATTTTGCAACCTGTATAATGTAGAAAGACATTAGGGATGTAGAGAACAGAGAAATAGCTTAGGGATATGGTAAACAAAAAGACACTTCAAACTATATTATTAAGACTAGCTTACCTGGTACTTTGATTGTTGCCATTGAGCTCAACGATAGTGTTTGCAGTCATGATTGCAGTGGACTGTTAGAAGCTATTGCTATTTCATTCATTAAAGCAGATTCACTTGAAATATTTTACAACTTTGTTTGGATCTTCAATATCTGCAGTAAGGAACTTACGCACATAATTATGGTTAAAGTGTTGTTAAAATTCTTTATATCACATAGAGATCGAAGAGAATGATGAAGACAATAAGACATCAGTAAACAAAGTGATTAGCATTAAATGTTGTATGTTGGAAACACCAACACAATATTCGCAAGAGATGATATTAGGGCAAGCTTCTCTAGACTCCCCCATCCCCACCCCGTTTGGCACTTCTCTTTATTGAAATCTAATCCTGTTAGCTCGAGTTCAAGGCATTTTGGAGAGAGCCTTTCACCCTTCGGCTTTCTGGGTTTGCTCGCTTTGAAAAGCTTCTTGGGATTAAATTCAAGCAAGTGGGGTACCTTAAAGCGCAATATTTGCGAGAGATGATATTATGGATGATATTCTGTACCTTAAGATCGAACGTGATTAATATTGTTTTCACTAAAAGTTTTCAAATTTCTAGTTGCGTAGTTTAAGTTTGAATTTAGTTTGAAGGTCAGAAATTAGAAATAAAAAATTCGAGTTCGGTTTGAAATTTATTCAGTTTAAGTTTGAACTTGGTTTGAAGGTCAGAAATTAGAAATAAAAAATTCGAGTTCGGTTTGAAATTTATTCAATTCAAGTTTATTAACGTCAACTCGGTTCAGCTCAAATGTCATCTCTAATTATAATTACGTATAACAAACTTGTCAATGTTATCTCTGCTATTCTCTAAGCTTCTTCGAATTGGACAAGGCAACAAAATGTTGTGAGCATCGGAACAGCGAAGTATATATTATGTCAATACAAATAATGAGTAAAGTACATACATGAATTTACTACCCAACATGGAACTCCAACTTTATATTGAAAAAGAACAAAGTCTACCTAATAGTTCTCCATTTTTTAAACTTACTTGTTAGGCCATTCCATTATGTGTAAGGTTTATGGGTCTAAAAATTGGAAAGCCATGTCCAACATTTCAATGAATAGGAAGGATCAATTGTTATATGAACGAGACTAACTTCTTTTATATATCAGATTAGGAGGTAATAGTTAAAGTTCTCTCTGTAAATGTGATTCTAAATTTTAAGAGGGTGGAAAAAGAAGTAGAAATTTAAAGGTCAAAATGAAGAAGAAAGTGCAACTCCGGGCGAGAAAAGAATAACATCAAAGAAAAATTAAAAAGACAAGGATGAACTATAATGGGTAGCTTTGGATTCCTGCAATTATATATACTTTATACACTCTTCATAATGTTCGAGCTTGACGTGTTTCTTAATCTCATCCTATCAAAAGCAATGTTAGCCATTACAAAGTTTCCAGCTTTTGCATGCAAATTGAGAAGCGAGTTTGCTACAGAAACATAAGCACTAAGCCCAGATTTAACAACAAAAGAATGGATCTTCTGATTCATGATTTTCTTGGTTTGCATGGTTGGATGCATGGTCGTGCATCTTCCTAAAACCCTAATTTTTCATATAAATGGACATTTGAGTGGTTAATGAAGCATGGATCGGTTTTGGGAGAAATGAAGGGCAGAGCACTCACTCTTTAGAGATCTATAGAGGGTTAGGCTTTCCTATTATGGTTTCTAGGTAAAATCGAGGCCGAAGAACACTTTTGGGCGTATCTTCATTGTGTAATGTTGAATCATTCTCTCTATAAGGATTGTTTACGTTATTCTATATATATTAATTTGGGTATTCATGTATGGATGATCATTTTTCTCATTCTTATTAGATTATTTATGTATCAATCCATTGTTAGAATCTTAAATACAATATTTAATCATTTTGTTTGGATTCATTTGTGGCAACTAATGGTGTCAAATCATTTGGGATAACGTGACCTTGGTTAAATGACCCAAGCTTATGTGGTTGTTGCTTTGATTAATCTATTTTCCAAACTCATAATGCAACTGTCATATTAAATCTAGAGAGCTTGTTCTAGGTTAATCGATGGCTAGGTTTGGTTAAAAGGCTTGTTTTAACTAAACACAACCTAAAGCAAAATTGGGGTTAGAAAAGCTTGGTGTTAACCTATGATTAATAGTTGATAGGAGAGGCATGAGAATAACAAGACAATGAGGTATGCTTATTTTTATGTAGACCAAGATTAAACCAAGAACCAAATTCCAAATCCATTCATCACTTTTATCACTTTTTGATTGTTTTCTTTAATTTGCTTTAATTAGTTTAATTTCACTTTATTTTCTTATTTGAAATCAAACCAACCCCCCCCCCAACCATATTCTAAACACCAATTCCTTTCATTATGAAAGGTAACCGAATACTCCCTGTGGGATTGACCTAGACTTATCAGTAACTATAGTTTTAAGTTTAGTTATTTTGTGTAGTGTTACGACGTGCTACCAGAGAGAAATATCCTAGCAAGTAGAACTATCACTTAGGTAAGGGAAATCCTTATGACTCATGGGATGGACTCAAAAGTAAGTATAAGGACGAATAATAATTAGAATCTATGAAGTTAAAATCAGTAGAGATGTAAAATAAGTTAGCAATCAGAAATAATGTTTGATCAAGCATAAACCAATATGCGCAGGATCACTTTCATGTATTTTCGATGAAAAAAACTAGTAAGATCATTCGGTATGAAACCACATACCTAACTTGATGTAATCTAGCAAGGGGACTTACAAGTTCATGGAGCTTAAAAGGAGAAGTCAAGGAAATTCCGAATTGGGGCTAAGCAGATGTCAATTATAGGGATTACTTATAGTAACTAGAGAAGGATCTATAGCACTAAGGAAGGAGATGCATTGATGAGGGATTGTAATAGGGAATCCTTCCACCAACTAGCCAAGGACCTATAACACCCGTGTAAAGAGGGAGATACATCGACGAGGGATTGCAATCATGATTAACCTAATTACATATTAATTGGGGCTTGTATGAGGCACACGTGGCCAAACAACTTCATTCCGCTTGTCATGGCTAGAAGATAGAGTTCAATAGTTATTTTGTAATAGTTAATCTTATTGGAACCCTTCTAATATGGTGGTACATGTTACAATTGTAATTACCTTATATACACTTATCCTCTTATCTACTTTTTCAGTTGTAATCACATTAGCTATACTTATCTTTTGTACCACATCATTTTAGTTTAGATAATATTTGATCATTTGGTTTAGATTGAATCAATTACAAATTGATTCATCTTATCTACATTTGTGTATAAATATAATGCACATTATAAAGGAAATCACAATCAGAATTCAATATACTATATTTCACTTTCAATTTCCCACTTGTTCTTTCATTTTCTTCATAGTATTAAAGCTCACCTAAACTAAGTCCCAATTTTTTTCTGTTTACCTCTGCTATAATACACAAACACAACCAAGTTCTAAATTTCTTCATTTACCTCTACTATAATACACAAACACAAACTATCACAATGCGAAATGTTCAAACCTCCCTACCAATTACTAACATCACAAATTTCATTACCACTACTCTTGATAACTATAATAATCTCATCTTCCGAAACCAAGTTAAAGCAATCCTACTTACCTGTGATTTAATCGAATTCACTGACGAAACAGTCACACCACCATCCAAACACCATACATCAACTGATGCCACTTCGTCCCATTCAACCAAATATCTATAATGACAAAAACAAGATCAATTAGTCTATTGTTGTCTCACCGTCACTCTTACCTCTACAGTCGCACCTCTTGCTCTCAGTTGTGATACTACTCGAAGTCTTTGGACAACACTAAAAACCCACTTTCTTCAACAAACCGTAACAAAAAATTGCTTCTTCGCCACCACCTTCACACCACCAGAAAAGGGAGATTCTACCATTACCAATTACCTAAAGACAATCGCGACAATAGCTGAAGAACTTACAACAATAGGTGACCCAGTCTTGTTCGATGATCTAGTCCTCTTCACCATTAATGGCCTCCCCTCTGAGTACGAATCTTTCATCATCACCATGGAGACTCATGACCCACCTCCTTGTTTCCCCATGCTGCGCGCCAAGCTATTGCTTCATAAACAATATCTACTGACTCTCTATCACACTCCACTGAACATAGCCTTCACTACTTACTGTGGACGTCACCATCTCTTTCACGGCAGCGACGTCAGACCTCTCTCCAACCCACACAACATGTTTTTGGAGAAAGAAGACAACAGTAGGTCTTCTTTTAATACACCTTGGGTTGGATCATACCATAACCCATTAGGCCTTAGCCCAACCCAGCGGCATTCACCTCACCAGAATCCACTAGCCAGCCTACTCAACGCTTCCACCAACCCAACCCTTATAGCCCAAATCATTTACACCGCTCAAGCATATATTTTAATTCCACCTTCCAAGCCAAATCACATACTCGACCTCCACAATGTCAAATTTGTAAAAAAAATTGGTCACATAGCCGCAACTTGTCCTTTTCGCTACATACAATCTTGAAACAACTTTTCCAATCCTTCCTCTGACCCCTCAAGAATTCAACCAGCCTTCTTTGTCTTACATATTACTCCCAATTCCTCCACCACTTGACCTAGCAAAATTACCGAATAGCTTCCAGATACTGTAAATTTAGTTTCAAAATTACTTCCAAATACTTAAATAATATTCTTATTGTGCCTAACCTTAATACAAATTTACTTGTTGTTGCTCAATTTGATAAAGAAAATTCATGTTTAATTGAATTTAATCCCTCTAGTTAAGTTGTGAAGGACCTTTACACCAAGATTCCACTTCTCACGAGAAACATTCACAATAGTCTCTACCCTCTCAAGGTTCTTGCCCATTTTACAAATCCTATGGCTTTTGCCACTTAACATGT
>JAOQMM010000171.1:19939091-19949919 GCA_027563515.1 Erythroxylum platyclados | reverse complement strand
ATTTCATTGCCATTTGACCTCTCTAGGTCCATTTGCTAATGCTACCTTTACTCCATCATAGTTAATTCTGCTCTACCCTAAATAAATACATAACTAACCAATTAATATATACACTAAATAAATACATAACTAACCAATTAAAACAAACCATGTATTGTTAACTTGGACGTAGCCCTTTTGTTTCCTGACGCAAAGCTTCGACGTAATGTTGTTATGAACCTACTCAGTAATATTGCCGTATCAAATAGTTCATACCGATTGGGTTGTACCATAAGCATTATAAGTTCACACCAACCGAATGATTAAACCAGCAACCATTGACTTCGACGTCTGTTTGTCACGCATTACTGATGATTCCTCACATATTCACTTCTGAAAGAAATGGTAATTTTAAAATTTTAAAAGATGATATTATTTAGTGTTTCGGTTAAAACAGTTTAAACCGAGTTAGCTCAATCTATTAATTTTAAATTTGACTTAAGATTTAATTAAATTAAAAAAATTTTATTAACTAAGATCATGTCAAAACCGATTTGTCATCCCTAGTGAGGCTTTGAGATATTAGAACGATACCTGAAAATTTTCGCCTAGTAATTTGTCCAAGGTTTGAACCCAAAGACGTTCTTGAATGTTTGTGCTATTTATTATCTGTATTTTTTCTTTTGGTTATGAAAAACTGATACAAATCACCATCTCTATGATTAAACCATCTTGACTTTTATTTACACATTTATTTGGCTATGGAAGAGATAGAAAGCAAAACATCAATTAGTCCTGTAGGACCACTAATTCTTTAAGAGGTGGGTTCTGAAAGTATAAGCCATTATTGATAACAAGAAATAATAGGAATGAAGTTACAGTTGACTAACCAATCCGGCCGGATGAGCATTAGCTCTTCTGAAGAAATTGAAATAGGCGGAAGGGGAACAAACATCACATAACGCAAAAGAATACAATACTCATTAATCGATAAAAACTGATAAATAATATGATTATATGATTAAAGAGCACATAGAAGTTCAATAAGTTGATATGTTACATGTTTCCAATTTTAGGAAGAACTAGTTCAGTCAAGTTATTGTAAAAGAGTTCTAATCTAATTAATCTTGTATCGAAACTAGGGATGACAACTAGGTCCAGAACCGGCAGCCTTGGGCCCAAAATTATGTGGGGATTGGCCGGGCTCGAGTTTGACAGCCCAACCTGACCCATTACCATCTCTAATCGAAATCATGAAGAATTAAGCAACTAAAAAAAGCTTCATTTCACTACAAATTCAAGAAATCATTACACAAAAAGATAAGAATTGCTGAGAAAAACCTACATAACTCATATGCTTTCTATTTACTAAAAAATGTGCAATTGACAAGATTAAGATATATAATTGTCAAAGTGAAATAATTTAAAAGCCTTTGGTTTAATTTCATCCTTAACTGGCTAATGTTATGTAAATAGTTGTTGGATAGGTGAAGCCAAACTTACCACTTGTTTCTATTAGTGCATGGTTACCAATGTGTATAAAGAGTTCAGTGATATAAAACAATCTAATAATGATGAAATGACCCTGAAAAGCAAGGGAAAGGCAGAAAGAAGAGTGAATTCGATTCCTTCAATAGGTAGAAATATAATTAATGTCCATTTTTCTCTTGGCGTGAAATAGAAGACTGTATGCTTAGATCATTGCTAAAAATTATATTACAAGAAACATATTGACCAAATATAAGAACACAACATCTTACTCAAGAACAATAAAGGTGTAATAATCAACATACAACAAAAGGATGCATTGTTCATTAATGCAAAGTGATACATATCATCATCCCTAGCAATGAGGTACATTCTGATGTATGGATGTTGCATTACATCTAGAAGCTATTTGACCCATAACTTTAACAAAAAAGAAAGATTATCCACACAAAAAATGGTAGCAACTATCTACAACCACCTCAGTAAAGTAGAAACATGGTTTTCCCCAACTTGGGTTTTTGCCCAGAATTGAAGCTATACCCACCACTATAATAACAATAAAACTCACAAAAAAACTTACATAAAAAACACTCATGTCAATAAAACCACCATCAACTTCTTTGTCATCTGAATTTTCTTTAACAATTGCTTCTTGAGTGCAACTCTTAAGGAGAGGTAACCCACAGAGAAAAGGATTGCCTTGGTAGCTACTTTCATCAAATGTTGCAAATTGAGCAATGCTGTTGGGTGTCTTACCAGAAAGATTGTTGTAAGATACATTAAAAACTTCTAAAAACTTTAATTCTGTAAGCTCCAAAGGAATTGTTCCACTTAAATTGTTGTACGAAAGATCCAAAGTCTCAATTTCTGTCATATTTGAAAGTAAGAAAGGAATAGGCCCTGTTAAACTGTTATGGGATAAGTTCAAAAGTTTGATATGTTGGATGTTTCCAATTTCAGAAGGAATTGGCCCTGTTATGTTGTTGCAGGAGAGATCTAATCCAGTGAATCCCATGGAGAACATGAAATCAATTTTGTATCCAAAAATATTTCCTTTCACTACGAACTCAAAAACTCCTTCCACCAGATAATAATAGTCGGGATATCTTTTCTCATCCTTATACTTGTGCGAATAATTGACAAAGGATGCAGAGAGTTTATTTTGTGAAAGATCCACCAACCTTAATTGATTATTCATCAACCACAAATCAATTGGAATATCTCCTATAAAATTATTATGATTCAAAAGAAGATATCTCAAATCAAGTAACTCTCCAATCCATTTAGGAATGATACCCTTTAAGCAGTTGTGACTGAGATCCAAAGATACCAAATTATCGAGGTCAGAAGCTGAATGAGGAAGAGGTCCTTCTAGTTTATTTTCAGACAAAAGAAGATGTTTCAACATTGGAGTTTCAAACCTTGGGGATAGACTTCCAAAAAACATGTTCTTAGAAAGATCCAACACTTTAAGAGGATACACATATTGAACCCATCTTGGAAATTTGCCAAATAATTGATTTTCACGTACGACCAATTCTGTCAAGAAAGAGCAATTAGACAAGCTTTTTGGAATGCTCCCAGTAATCATATTTTCTGATAGGATTAAGCTCACCAAATTTGGAAAATATGCACCAATTTTAGTTGGAATTCGACCATAAATATGATTTTTGGAAATATCCAACGACAACAAAGTTGCATTCGGATTACGCATTGGCAAGCTGAAAAATCCCGAAAGAGAACAATTGGAGAGAATAAGACTTTCCAATTTTGTATTGTTTTCTAATAACCAACTTGGAAACCCTAATCCCATCATTGTAATGCCAGAAATGTAAATAACTTGCAAGTCACGTTGATGGTATAGAAATTCAGGAAATGATCCACCTCCAAAACTAGATTCCAAGTAAAGTCTCTCCAACTGAAACTTGGGTTCCAAATTATGATTGACCACCCCTCTTTCTGCATAGACATCATTCCCAAAAGCTTCAAAAGTCTTTAGTTTGGAGTGGTTAAGAAATAGAGAAAGTGAACTTGGAATTTCAAATTGATTGTTACTCAATGCTAGAAACTTGATAGATGTGAGGATTTTCAACGGAGATTGAGAAATTTTGCCAGTTAAGTGATTATGAGAGAGATCCAAATGTTGAAGAAATGTCAAATTCACCAAACAATGAGGCAAGTCACCACTTAGATTATTCCAACTAAGATCGAGCTCCTGAAGATTTTTCAAGTTGCATAAGCCTAGATGTATATTATAGAGAAATATATTAGAAAGAAGGAGAAAAAAGATAGACTTCAAATTATATTGTTAAACTAGCTTACCTTTGGTATCTTGAATGCTAATAGTGAGCTCACAACCTGGCAATGATAGAATCTGAAGTGAAGTCATGTTTGCAATGGACCATAGAAAGGTATTGTTATTTCCCATGTCACTGTAATCTAAATATAATTCTTTCAAATTGTTAAAATTTGACAGGCCTGCAAAGACAAGAAAAATATTTGTACACTTAAATTTAGGTTAAAAGATATAATAAAACTCTATAATGTTTCTTAAAAAATCTAAGTTAGCATATATTTTTATTTATGGTAAATCTTAACAAAATTAATTTTTTGACATTTTCTAATATATGGATTATCAATTTAGTCTAAGAGATGTTATAGCTAAGTAATTTGGACCCATCAAATACTGACGTAATTTTAAAAATAATTTCTATAAATATAGTTAAAAGTGTTATTTCGCCTTAACATTTCATAAAAGATCTAAATAAGCTTCTATTGTTATCTCTATTATCACTTTTTTAACCTATTTGAGGAGCACTGAATATTATTTTAATATTATTATAATGCAAATTAATACTACAGATAACTATAAAAGTTTAATTAAAACTTTTTATAAAACTTTGAGATACAAATCACATTTTTAAGAAGAAAAAAGTTCCATTCTTTCAAACAAATTCCAAGTTTGTTACTTCTACAAAGGAAAGTAGACTAAACAAGAAAAATTTATAACTTTCTTTATAAAATTAGACAAGTTTGAATCAGTCCCTTGCAGGTAAAGAAGATAAAGAGCTCCAAGACTTTTCAGGAAGTTTTCTTTCAAAGAAAATAATTAATATATAACACTAGCATTTTCTTACGCTATTTATAAATAATAACAAATAATTTTGCATAAAGTCAAAGATAACTAGACATTTCTTTGTTTACTTACCTTTTGAAATTTGTGCTTCAGTAAAATTATTCCATTCTAGATGAAGGGACTTGAGTTTTGGTAAGATTTTTAATGAATCTAACTGAAAGATACTTCCATTACTACCACCATTGTTCAGCCAAAGGACTGTAATATTGCTTGAACCTTCAACATCTACAAGAAGGAATTTATAGATCATCAGCAAGTAATTATTATCAATTCAGTATCAAGTGGATTTAGTTAGTGAAAGTGTAGCCAAAAAATTATAAATTGAAAATGATCAAGTAGAAACATCACCATCTTCATTTAGATTTTATAATTAAATGTTGTAAGATGGAAACATCAATACAATTTTTTGCAAGAGATGGAGATATACCTTTAGGTTCAACAAATTTGTCAATGTTATTGCCGCTAATGTCTAGCTCCTCCAAATTGGATAAGGCAATCAAATCTTGGGAATAACCAAAAAAACAAAGTATATTTTAGATATTAATACAAATTAGCACAAATTGTACTCAAGATAAACCATATATAAAAATTTTAAAAAGTAATATTTTCATCATAAATCAAACTTTTAAAATAAATATTAAATACTTAAAATTTTGTTTTAAGTTAAATGTATCATTCCTTTAATTTTGGGATAAAAGATAAAGTAACAAAATTAGCATAATTAACGATCTTTTCGAATGAAAGTTAAAATATTTGACGCAGGCTAAAATTTTAAATATTTAATTAATATAATTAAAATTAAGGTTAGTATTGAAAAATCATAAAAATCGTAAAAATTTGGATTATTTTCCCTACAAATTAAAACAAAGTCTTAAGTGTACTAACTTTTTCTCAATGAATTACATCATAAATGGTACCGTTCTTCCCTCTGAATAATAATAATAATAAATGAACGGACCAACCTTGCGTGTAGATTGAACCTTTTTGTTGTGTATTGGACATGAGTAAGGTTCTGAGAGAGTGAAGTCCACGAAGTAACGGAAAGATGCTGCTATGTAAGTCATTAAAGCTCAGATCGAGAACTTCTAAGTTCCTAAGCTTTGACAATTCTTCCAAACCTTCAGAAAGCTCATGCTTGTGATTACTCACAAAAGTGAAATACTATAAAAGCCATTGATTTGATATATATATATATAATTATTGGGAATGGCTAATCTGAATTTTTTTTAAAAGCTAACTAAAAAGCGTAATCCAAACTTACCACTTGTTCCTGTCAATCCAATCTCACTTATGTATAAACACTTGAGCAATGTAAAACCACCTAAAAATGGTAAAATGGTGTTCCCCATTTTATTGAAACTTAAATCAAGATGCTCCAAATTGATAGTACTCGACCTTTCAAAACCTGCACACGAACAATACTATAAGTTTAAACTTCATGTATGAATTGATAAGAAAAATTAAATGATTAAGAACCTTCATTCTTCCCGCAACAAATGATGTTATTGTTTTGTAAAGCAAGTCTTCGGAGTTCTTGAAATGGAAGAAACAATGAAGCATCGAAGTACCAGTCTACAAAACCTTCCTCTCTAAAAGAGTAAAGCATGAGTTCGTAGACTCGACCTGTTGTTGTGTTACATCCAACACCATCCCACTTACAACAGTCAACATCCTTCCTCCATGAAAGCATTCTTTGAGATAGGCTATTTGGGTAAGTGAACGAATCTTTAAGCTTCAATAGTGCTACTCTCTCTTCCTCCCAACAAGCATCACTTCCCGTCCCATGTGATGATAATAACAATAATACGAACAATATCATCGGCATCGTTACTACTATGAACCTCACTTGATACTTCACTGTTCTAATGAAGTTTTATAGTGAAAAATTGATGAGCTTCCATAACCCTTTTATCAGAGACTCATTCATTAAGGTGGTTCGACATGTTTATGGTAGTGGTCCCAACTTTTGACAATATTTTCTAAGAAAGCTAAGTGATGGCTATGCATTGACCAAAAGAAATTCATTTATTATTACGGTTGGAACTTTGCCGTACCAATTAATTTACTCAATCAGTGATGGTTACGAGATCAATGAGATAGATAATAAAATATTTACAGCGGATCCTTGGTGGACCGGTTGTGTCAAGATATGTAAAATTAAAAGTTGATTTTTAATGTTTATTTTTAAAGTGACAGTATTTAAATTATATTGTATCTGTGTATATTAAAATTTCATTTTGTTTTTTACTATTATAATTAATTCGAGACATATATAACCACTTTCTAAGATTGAAAATTTTTAAAAATGATGTAAAAAATTAAATTCTTTTTTAGATAATAAAAGATCAAATTCTATTATGATCGAATTTTTTAAAAAAATTACCAAGAAACATATATAAATTGTAGAATACTAGAAACTAAGACTAAGATAATTATATATAAAACAAATATAAAACTCTATTAAATAGTAAATATAAAACTCCACCAACAAGTAAATTTTTAATAAAGAGGTAGAATTAAAAATTAATTATTCTGAATTTTTTATCATATTTACTTTTCTTAAATTTATTTCTTTTTATACTTTTGATTTCAAATACATTCATTTTTATATTTTCAACTAGAACCTTTTTGGTAATTTCAACGTATCTTTATATTTTCGTTAATAATATCATTTTTTACATCCAATCTTTTCCCATCTTGCTATAGCCTATGATTCTTCTTTCTAAATCATGCATTTGATGCATATTATTGTGTGGTCACTTTGGTAATAACTTGTAAGACAAAGATGTACAGAGACTTGTACCAGAACAAGGAAGACCTGGAAGCTTAGGAATAAAACAAACATTAATCGTCGTACTTTTTATGACCCTACGGTTGGTATGTAAGAGACTCAAAGACTTGTACATATTATTGTGTTGTCACTTCGGTAATAACTCGTAAGACAAAGACGTATAGAGACGTGTACTAGGACAAGGAAGACTTGGAAGCTTAGGAATAAAACGAACATTAATGTCCGTACTTTGTATGATCCTATGATTAGTGTGTACGAGACTGAAGGACTTGTAAGACAAAGATGTATAGAGACGTGTATCAGGACAAGGAAGACTTGGAAGCTTAGGAGTAAAACAACATGGGTACCGTGTGTGACCCTCCATTAAGTAGCCGTGAGAGCAACGTGAAAAGAAAGACGTGTGTACCGTGGGAAACCGAGAATATATTTAATAAAGAGTTAATTAATAAGAGAATTTCAAATTTTACTTAATTTTATAATATTTAATTTTTTATTTCTTGGTTAATAGAACTAACGTGGTAAATCATATTAATTGAATTAAGTAATATTAAGTTTAAATGAAATTTCACGTCAGATTATACTAAAATAAATTAAATTAATATTACAAATAAAAAAGAAAATTTTGCTATAATTAGAAAATTGTCCAAATCTTGAAACTTTTTAAATAATTAATCTTCAATAAATTTTCCTTTTATCAGGCAATCTTATCTCACTAAAATACTATCTTTAGGCCAGTTTTGAAACAAATAAATTATAAGACTTTATTGCTCCTAGTAGTTAGATTAGTCCATGTGCTGTCATCTAAAGCAAAAGGTATTTTGTAATTTTGACATATAAAATTAAGTTTTTACATTCTGCACGATTATATATTAAGTAGCAATTTAATTTTATAGTTAAATTAATTTGAAACGGTTAATTAATTAATTATTATCATAAGCTCTTTAAATTCTTAAATTGTATTTTTTAAGAGTTCCTACATCATCTATCCTTATATCAAACTAATAACATACAACAATTTTTACACCCTAAGTTTTAAGGATCAGTCTTTTCTTACACTCCTACTCAAAATTTAATTTAGAGGATTTTATTCCCTTTTTAAATCCAAAAATTCAATTTTATTAAATAAGTTAATAACTTATTACGAATAATTTGAATTAGATATATTCCTTTTTATAGCTCTAGGTTTTTTAATGAAAAATGTTTTCTCGTTCAACTTTATGTCTAAGTTAGGTATCCAAATTCTTATTTCTCTTTCCTCTCTTTATATTTTTTTAATTATAGGAAATATTGATATTTTAAGTGATATTGTTTTTCCTTCAATAATAAAGAAAAAGGTGAATCTTATATATTTACTTTCTTTCTTATTTAAAAATTAGTGAATAAGTTGTATGTTTTAATAAATGAGGATAGAAAATTTATGTATATAATAACCACAAAAAATGATAATAATAATAATTAAATAGAGAGAGGAAAGAGAGATAAAATTGATCTATAAAATTAATTAAAAGTAAGACTGAGCACTGCTATACCTCTTTAGATCTTGAATTTCAATGAGATTTTTCCTAAATTGTTGTTGTGTTGTTTTAAGAAAAAGAAATAAAATTGATTTATATTAATTCAACTAAATAACTTTTGACTTATGCCCACTTCTCAAGTTTCACTTGAAATTTTATCGTACATGTTTTAAATAGGTAAAGTAACTTTTTACAATATTTTCTTTACTACATATAAAAAGTAACTCTTAACAATTTTTCCTTTACCACATATAAAAACCAACTGTTTACAAATATTATTTAAAATCAAGAGAAATATCATAGTGTGTGTCTTAACTTTGTTAATTAAATCAATTGTAGAACCATCAAACTCAAAGCATCCATCTTTCACATAAAAGCTTATAAATGTTATATCATACACACATGCATTCCTTAACGTTTCAAGACTCTTATCAACTCTTTAATATGCCTAAGATTACTCTCATAACTCGTATGTAGTTTATTTATACTCAAATAGTTGCTAGAAATAAAAACTAGTTGTTATAATGACCAGTAACTATATTGTTGGTTGATCATTCCACATATTGAACTTCCTTTTGATTATGACAAATTATATGCATTATACCCTAAATATAAATAATTATGTATTAATTGGTCCCCTAATTCACTAAATTGATAAAGGTAAATTTACAAGAAATATTTAAATAATTTCCTTGGTTCTTGACATATTTGATGCCTTCTTTTTCTTGATTCTTCACTTGAATTACATATGTGCTCCACTTTAGTCTATTTTATCCTCTAATTATTTAATTTATTTAATTGATGGCTTGCCTCATTTTGCTCTTCTATTGAACTCCATTATTTACCTATCGTCTAACTTCATTATAAAATAATATAGATACTAGCATCACCAATGTTAATGATATATTTTGTTATTATCAAAATTAATAGATTAAGACCTTATTTAATTAATAGATATCTAACAAAGAAATAAATTATTTATTTTCACGTGCGGTTTTAGAATTTTGAAAGGGAGAGAAGAAATAAAGAAAACATTAAAATTTAAAACATCATAATTTAAAAAATATGAGAAAGAAATTGTTTAAATAATCATAATTATACACGATAATTGGTATTGATAATTCTGTTAGAAGTATTAATTAATAGGATTTGCTATTTTTTTATAACTTTGTAAATAATAAAAAGTCACTTACCTCTGCTAAAAAGTAAATTAACTTGATCAACTTTATTAGTTCCAAGCATAAATGACTCAAACCTGTAGAAGACATTCTTTATTTGCTTATCAACTTAAAAATATTATATTTGAGTTGTGACTAAGAGGTCAAATTAAAAATCAATTACTCTGAATCTTTTTTCTTTTTAATTTTTCTTAAATTTATTTCTTTTTAAACTTTCGAGTTCAAATACATTCATTTTTATATTTCCAACTAGAACTTTTTAGTAATTTCTATAGACATCTTTATATTTTCATCAATAATATCATTTTTGACATCCAATCTTTTCACATCTTGCTATAGCCTATGATTCTTCTTTCTAAGTCACGCATTTGATGCATTATTGTGTTGTCACTTCGCTAACAACTCGTAAGACAAAGATGAACAGAGTCATGTACCAGGACAAGGAAGACTTGGAAGCTTAGGAATAAAACAAACACTAATATTTGTATTTTGCACTAGGACAAGGAAGACTTTGAAGCTTAGGAATGAAACAAACATTAATGGTCGTGCAAAGACCCTATGGTTTGTATAAACAAGACTAAGGGGGTGCTTATTTGAGAGGTATGGGAATGAGGGAATAGTAATAAAATGAAAAGAGGTGGTTGGTTGAAGGTGTTGATTGACCAATGGAATTTATGATACCCAAGAATTGAGTAATGTCATTTGGGAGGAATGGAATTCATTCCCCTTCATTTGTTCTTAT
>JAOQMM010000171.1:19926027-19938991 GCA_027563515.1 Erythroxylum platyclados | reverse complement strand
CTACTAGTCAAGGATCCAAGCTCATTTAGGTACCTAAAACAAAGTGATGATTTTGTTTTATAGAAAAGGAATAAAAGGTATATGTGAATAGTGAATCCTCAAGACACTTTTTCTCTTAGTTATTCTTGTAAAGCATATAGAGTGTTTAATAGGAAGTTCTTTTGAATAATATATATATATATATATTTAATATAATCACCTTGCCTCCAAAAAAGTCATAAAGATATTGTAGTATGTGGAGAAATTAACCTTTAAAGAATGACCACTAAGACTTTTCCAAAAGATCCAATTGTTGAACCAAGTGAGGGTAATAAGAAAGATGAGATGCTTCTAGTTCTTGAATATTGAATCACACCATAAGTAATGTTCAGCAAAAGGTAATTATAGTTTATGCTTTTATTTATCAATTTAAGTATAAATCTTTAGTGTTGAATGTTTAAGTTTGCAATAAGAATGAGGAATTGAACACTTTTTGTATATTATGGAATGTTTAAGTTTGCAATATGAATGAGGAATTGAACATTTTTTGTATATTATGGACTTTAGACTTAGAGATTCTATGCAAAATAAGGATATTACATTAAAACTTGTTGATGCACTATACCAATTGGGCAATAGTTTCACTAAACTAATAAATAAGGATATTAGGAGAGAATTAAGCTTGATTCTATGTGATTAAAGTATCTTTTAATATTTATGATAGTTCTTAATTGATATTCCAATGAATTTTAAGTGTTTTGATATTTTAATTTGAGTCTAAAGTTTGTTTCTTAAGCTATCAGGACAACTAGTCAACTAATAGGTCTCTGTTTCTTAAGCTATCAAGTCAACTAGTCAACTAATAGGTCTAATATCTTAATATGGCCGACTAGTGTTCTAAAAATTACCAAAATTTTTCCTTTTTAGTGAGCCTAGTCAACCAATGTCTTCAATTCATTGACTAATATCTTGTTCTCTAAGAATTTTTTCATTCTAGTTAGTTTGTAGCCTAGTTGGTTGATGAGTATGGTCGATCAAACATAAACATTAGTTGACCGGTGAAGTTGTGTTAAGCTCTGCTCCTCCTTTCTTATATTTTTCATCCATCTTATTTATATCTTCTAAAAACCTAGACAACCCACCATATTCTTTGAAAAACACCATCCTCCATTTTATAAAAAATTAAGTTGGATTAAATCAAATTGAAAATTTGCATCTTTAGGTTTCAAATGGGATTATATTTTTTTTTAATAATTTGAGTAATCTTTTTAAATTGATGCTTTCATAGTCAATTTGAAAAAGGAACTAAGGTTGTTACCATTTCAATTATATCGATATATTTTTTATTTTGTTTAAATTTAAGAGTTTTGGGCACTTTTTCATATCATTATTTTTTGAAATTTTTGTGACTTTGAAAATTATACTTTTCTTTATGAAATTAATGAGTGGATATTACAACTATGCTTAAAATTTCCCCTAATTTTGTCAAAACTTTCCTTTTTTGTTTTAGTTAAATCTTCAACTTAGGCACATTATTAGAATTGAAAAATTTTCAAAATAGATACAATGAGGAATGTTCTATCAAATTAACCTTTTAAAAAATTATTTTAACACTTTAAGTGTATATAATAACACTCTTCCTTAAGCAAGTTTATAAATTCTAATCAAAATTTTTTGAAACATATCTGCAGAAAATACTATCTTGTCTTAGGTACCCAAATTTTTCTTGGTCTTTTAGGTTAGTGTGTTGACCTTTCAGTCTCTAAACATGCATATAAGATAGAATCTTTTTATGTAAATAGCAAGAATAACTTATGTGACCATAATTGCCATATTGATAGCATGTAGCAGATGAATGTATAAGAGTTTTATCATGCATCAGGTTTCTGCTAGTTTTACTAAGACTACTACTAGATTTAACAAAGAAATTTTTGGAGGGTTTTACGTTATTGTTTCCATTGAAACCAATCCTGGCTTTTCCCAAGATGCATTTTCCATTTCCAAGTAATGCATCAAGATTTTTCTTTCCTTTGACGAAGTTTGCTAAGTCTTTTTCTAGAGATAATATTTTTCTGGTGCTTTTCTCTCACTCTAATTTTAGTATAGTGACTTTTTCTTCCAGTTTTGTCACTTTGTCAGACTTATCTTCTAGCTTTGCTATTTTCTCTTCCAGTGATTTCTTTTCTGAAACCTTTTGCTTGTAATCATCTTCTAGAGATTTGTTTTTAGTCACCAACTGCTTATTTGAAGATTCTAAGAATTTGATCTTACTCTTAGAAGAGTATCATTGTTCGTCGACTTCTCAACTTCTTTCACATATGTTAGTGACAGATTTCTGTATTGATCATATAAATCATGATATGCACTTTTCAATTCATCAATTTCAATATCTGAGTCAGAATCATATACCTCATCATCATCTAATTCAGCCATGAAGCAGACATTGCTGACCTCCTCAAGTTCATCTTCCTCAAAATTTTCAAAGTCTTCATCCGACCAGGCTGTTGTCATAGCTTGCTTTTTGATTTTCTTATTCTCCATTTTATCCTTTTGAGTCAAAGGATATTCGAGTCTGGTGTATCTTGACTTTTTGTAGTTGTAGCATATAATTTGTGAGTTGCTACTTTTTGACAAGGGCCTGCTATTTCCTGCCTTCTTGTTTCTTCTCTTCTTTCAGTTAATTTCTTTCTGAAGAAACATGCATACTTTCTGACCATAAAGTTGAACTCGTCATCTCTGTCTATCTGTAGTTCATTGTCGCTTTCTTCTTCATTTGATGGACTTGGATCATCCATTACTTTTAGCGCTATTCCTCTCTTGTAAGAGGTTCCTTCATCTCGCCTGAGCTCTATTTCATGAATCATCAGATTTCCTCTTAGCCAGTCGAGTGAGACTGTATCCAGATCCTTTGCTGTTTCCAAGACTGTCACCTTAGGTCTCCATTCTTTAGGTAGTGAACGAAGGATCTTTGTCACCAGTTCATCATTAGGATATATTTTCCCCATATTTTTTACAGCATTGATGATATTATTGAACCTTCTAGAGAACTCGTCTATCATCTCTCCTTGTTTCATGGTAATCGTTTCATACTGATGTACTATGAGACTGATTCTGTGCTTTTTTACTTAATTAGTTCCTTCGAAGGTTACTTAGAGTTTATCCCATATTTCTTTTGCAGTGGAGCAGTAGGAGGTCTTCTCATATTCTTCATATTAAGTGATGCTTTGCCTTAGCTTTCAACTATGCGTTTCTCCTATTAGCATTCGTCCATGTTTCTACTTCATTGGATGTGAAAATTATGGCTCCAACTTTAATAGCTTGCCATACTTCAATATCTACAGATTATAGATAGATGGTCATTCTCTCTTTCCAATATGAGTAGTTGTTCCCATTGAAGTAGGGAATTTGTGAAACAGGTTGTCTTTCAAAACTTCTTACATTGTTTGCCATGATCTATCAAGTGTCGTAAAACACAAATATGTGAAACCTTGCTCTAGTACCAAATGATATAAAAAAAAAACACACGCAAGAGGGGGGTGAATTGTGTGTGACTTAAGAATTTAAAACTTTTCGCAAGTTACATTCTTTAAAACCAAACAGCAGGAGCCTGTTAACAAAGAAGAAAATAGTAGGACCATGTTAAAAGAAATAATGTTGTGCAAAGTGAAAGGGGCCTGACAAAAACCAGATTAGGTTTAATAAAACAAAAGGCGCTTGCTAAAGATAAGACTTCTTTAAAACACTGAAGGAGCCTTCTATAAAATGTGAAGATGATTCGTAAGAACACACACAATATAATGCGGAATTAAAACAAAGAGATAGAGAGAGAGAGAGAAAAACGCAGTCGATTTATACTGGTTTGGCTTGTAACTTAAGCCAATGTCCAGTCCCTAAGTGTCCTACTTGAGTGTTTCACTATAAAACTGAGTAGTACTTTGACGAGCCTCTCCAAGCTCAAACAAGTAGTATTGTACTGGCCTCTTTAAGCTAACATGAGTAGTATTATCCTAGCCTCTCCAAGCTAACATAAGTAGTATTATCCTAGCCTCTCCAAGCTAACACGAGTAGTATTGTCCTAGCCTCTCCAAGCTAACACGAGTAGAGTGAGGTATGCTCAATAGTGAGCTTCAGTAGTTTCTGTCTCAACAATATTTGATCTAAAAATACTCGAGAGAGTTTTACAAAGATATCTCTTTGAAGAACAAATTTCTCAATATCACAATCGGTTGTTCACAGTTTGTGTATGTATCTCTTGTATCACCACTTCTCTATTATTCACTGTGCTTGTTCTTCTTTAAATAGTTTTTCTTCAGGATATATTCGTTGCTTCACTTGCTTCTGGATCGATTTGAAGATGATTGTTCACAATGTTAACTTGCCAAAAATCTTCCAACTTTTTGATTGAATTATGTGACCTTCCTTTTGAGTGAGAATTTTATAAGGTAAGTTCGTAATAGAAGGATCCTGCAACACAAAAATTTTGTCTCGTTATAATATATATTTCCTTTTAAGAAAATGACCATTATTTTTAATAGGAAATAGATCTTCATTCGATAAAACCCATTTTATTATTTCCTTTTAGATTTGAATCGTTAAAGAGATGTAAGGAAATAACTTCAATTCTAATTTCCATTTTCAGTGAAATAAAGAAATAAACTAGTTTTAAATTTTGAAGTAATATAACTGCATCATCAAAATCATTAAAAATAGCCCTGAGCTAATAGACCGTACTATAGAGAGTTGAAGGAGGAGAGTGTGTAAGCATTGGCCGATATAAGACGGCCAGTGGCCTAATTAGTAATTTTAATTAGATCTAATGTGCATAAGTGTTTAGAGTTTCTACAAAATGTGGTAAACTACATCAGCAAACTTAACGGAGATATTAACGCCAGACTAAACTTAAAAAATTGAAAATTTGAGTATTTAATTGTCTTTTTTTAAGTTCGAACTATAATTATAAAATTAAGCAAAATTTGAGATTTTTTTAATTAACTTAACTTATAAAATGAATAAAAAATTAAATAAGTTTTAATTTAATTATAAAGTATCACTACACGTATACTCTAAAGAAGATTTAGGCCATATTGCTTTAGAACACTAATCAATACACTATCTACATAGAGATCATGATCATCTTCATCATAGTAATAGCAAGATCATCATCTTTTTCATAACGTCTACTAAGCACCATTGATACTTAATCACTGTCATTCATCCTGATTTGATGAATTCTAATGAAGCTTCATATTGCATAAATGATGGCCTACCATAATCCTTGAATGAATCACACATTCCGAAAAAGTTGGAATTTAAACAAAATTCTTTGAATTGGTGGAAATTAGACAAGCTTCTAATCACATAATAAGAAGTTATTAAATTTAATTTAGTGTAAAAATGGAATATATTTCATTTCTCTTATTATTGACTATCCATTTTTTTTATGCATCATAATATTTCATACTTCTTATATCTTTAGGATTAGTCAACTTTGGATGTGACATCTTAACTTTGACTTACTCTTTTTTTTGGGGCTGTAAAACAGATATAAGGTAAAACATCAATTAATTAATAGCAACTAGTGAGGTAACATTGAAATATTATAACACATTACAATCATATAGGTTATATCACCCATAGTTTTGATATGTAAGAAAGACTATCCAAAAAAAAAGTAGTAACAACTATCGATGACCGTCTCGATAAAGTAGAACCATGCTTTTCTCCAGTATGGGTTTATACACAAAACTCCAACTATTCCGGCCAAGATAATACCATAAGTCACAGAAAAACTGATGTAGAAAACGTCCATGTCAATAATACCATTGCCAGCTTCATCGTCATCCGAACTCTGATTAGTCATTGAAGATGGTGTCGCAGTTTCCTCTTGTTTGCAACTCTTAGGTAGTGGCAACCCACAAAGAAAAGGATTTCCTAAATAGCTTGTCTCATCGAAAGTTGCAAATTGAGCAATTCTCTTAGGTGTTTCACCAGAAAGATTATTGTAGGAAACATTAAAAACTTCTAAGAAATTTAGTTCTGTAAGAAGGAAAGGAATTGACCCATTCAAGTTGTTGAAAGAAAGATCTAGAGTTTCAATTTCTGTCATATTTGAAAATGATAAGGGAATAGATCCTGTGAAATGGTTATGAGATAAGTTCAAAAGTTTGATGTTCTGAATGTTTCCAAATTCGAAAGGAATTGGACCAGTCAAGTTATTGCAAGAGAAATCCAATCCAATGAATCCCGTAAACCAAATTTTATCTATTTTATATTCAAAATTGTTTCCCTTTGTTACAAACTCAAAAACTTCTTTCACTCTTAAATTTAAAAAACCTTCTAAATATTTTTTTTCTTTTTTATAACTATATGAATAATTAGTAGAGAATGAAGTGAGTTTATTATGCGAAAGCTCTACCAAATTTAATGAATTGGTCATCATCCAAAAATTAATTGGAATCTCTCCTATAAAATTATTACAATTTAATAGAAGAAATTTCAATTTAAATAATTTTCCTACCCATTTAGGAATGATACCCGTTAAATAATTATGACTAAGATCTAGAGCATTCAAATTATGGAGGTTAGGAATTGAATGAGGAAAAGGTCCTTTGAATCTATTTTCTGACAATTGAATGATTTGTAGTCGTGGAGCTCCCAATATTACAGATAAGCTTCCAGAAAACTTATTCTTCGAAAGATCCAGTATTAAAAGGGAATCCTTTATTCCAATCCACTTTGGAACTTTGCCAAATAGTTGATTATCACGCATGATCATTGCCGCCAAGAAAGAGCAATTAGACAAGCTATTCGGAATACTTCCAGTAAACTCATTTTCTGATAGGGTTAACCACTCTAACATTGGAAAATTTCTACCGATTTCAATTGGAATGCGACCATAAAGTTGATTGGTGGAGATATCCAATCTCCTTAAAGTTGCATTAGGGGTATGTGCTGGCAAAACCATAGATCCCGAAAGAGAACAATTGGAGAGACGAAGCCTTTCCAATTTTGTATTGTTTTCTAGTAACCAACTTGGAAAGCCTGATCCTATCATTGGAATGCCAGAAATGTCAAGATATTGCAAATCATGTTGATAGTACAGAAACTCAGGAAATGATCCTCCTCTAAAAGTGGATTGTAAAGAAAGCCTCTCCAATTGAAAATTGGGTGTCAAACTATGATTGACCATCCTTGTTTCTGCAAAGATTTCATTCTCATCACCTTCAAATATCTTGAGTTTGGAGTGGTTGAGAAATGGAGAGAGTGAACTTGGGAACTTAAACTGATTATAAGACAATGACAAGGATGTGATAGATGTGAGACTTATCAATGGAGACTGGAGAATGTTTCCACTGAAGTAATTGTGTGAGAGATCCAATTCTTGAAGAAGTGTTAAGTTCATCAAACAATGAGGTAAGGCACCACTCAAACTATTGTTAGAAAGATCAAGAATTCGAAGATTTTTCAGCTCGCATAAACCTAAATATACAATATAAAGAAGACGATTAGGGAGATAGAGATTGAGGAGATAGTTCAAATTATATTATTAAGACTAACTCACCTCTGGTACCATGAATGTTGCCACTGAGCTCACAAGACTTCAATGATAAAGTCTCAAGTGAAGTCATGTTTGTAATGAACTCTAAGAAACTATTGATATTTCCCAAATCGCTAATTAAATGTAATTCTTTTAAATTCTTGAAATTAGATAAGCCTGCATAACAAAAAAAAGGTTCTTAGATTTAATTTAGTATATAAATGGAATGGTTTTATCATAAAGAAAATTTTTATATAATTTTAAAAATTAAATATACTTTAATGAGTACAATCAAAGAAAAAGATAATTACAACTTTTAGACTTTAATTATTTTAAAGATACTATCTTTACTTTAATTATTCTAAAAATACTTTTTGTATATACCTTGTGAAAATAGTTCTCGTGACGTAAAATTATCCGCATCTAGATGAAGCGACTTAAGATTTGGGAATGCTCTTAATGATTGTAGCTGAAACTTGCTTCCAAAACCACCGATCCAAAGTACGCTTATATTACTTAGACCTTCAATATCTACAAAAAAACAATTTAATGATAATCACAAGTAAATTGAAACGAATGAAATGATAAGTAGAAATATGACTCTTCTTCCCTCTCTCTTGAGATTTGTCTTCTTTATAAGTAATCATATGCTATTCTTATCAATTTAACCTTACATAACCGATATTCATATATATATAATCTTATTTTTAAACTTATTTTTATAGTTGTTTCTTACCTTTCATTTTAAGTTTTAATCCTAATTTTGAAGAGATATATTTGACTTGAATATAACATCAATATTCATATCTAACAAGTAGATGTGACTCTATATACTGAAGTAGATGTGAATTGAGTGTCATATATTAATGTTCGTATGGAAAAAAAAATGACAATCAAACAGTAAATAAATATCTTAATCTTTTCATGTTATGTTGTTATGATATACAAAATTCAGTATACCTTTAGATACAACAAACTTATCGATGTTATTCAGGCTAATGTCTAGCTCCTCCAAGTTGGATAAGGCAACCAAATCTTTTGAGCAACCGGAAAAAGAAAATAAAAGAAAATTTGGTTAGATGCTAATACAAACTAAAAACCAAGTCTAATGTACATTAACTTCTTTTAATGAATTATGTCATTAAAGGAAACGACCACCAACCTTCCATGTTGATTGACCCTTTTTGTTTAGTATAAGCCATATTTAAAATTTTGAGAGATTGAAGTCCTTGGAGCAAAGGTAAGATGCTAATGTTCAAGTCATTATAACTCAATTCCAAGAACTCTAATTTGCTCAGCTTCTGTAATTGTTCAAAACCTACAAAAATTCACATGTTTTCAACTTAATAAAAAAGATTAATTAGCAATATTAAAACATACAGGAAAATCATGTGTGATTTGATAAGAGAGTTGATATGATTAAGAACCTTCATTCTCTACGCAGCAAACAATGTTGTTCTCTCGTAAACTAAGCTTTCGGAGTTCTTGAAATGGAAGAAACACAGAGGCATTGAAGTACCAATTATCTACAGAATCTCCATCTCTAAGATAGTCAAGCATGAGCTCGTAGACTCGACCTGTTGTGGTGTTGCATCCAACACCATCCCACTCACAGCAGTCAACCTCTTTCCTCCATGAAAACATTCCTTCGGTAAAGCCACCATATGGGACATTGAACGAATCTTCGAGTTGCAACAAAGCAATCCTGTCTTCCTCCAAACAAGCTTCACAGCTCCACCCTTGTAATAGTAATAACAATAGTTTCACCATTATTACTACTACTGTTGAACGCAGTTGATAGTTTATCCCCGTCATTTCTACAGTTCTATAAATGAAATTGTAGTGCAGTTTTATTTTGCATAAAACATGAACTGTAGTAAGCCTTTTATAAGAGCCTCCAATCGATTGTTTATAAATACATTAAAGTGAGACGGTAGAGTGGGGCCGTTAAGGCAGAGAAGGGGTGGTGGAGCGTGACTGGCATTTAGAATTATCAGCAAAGTAATCAACACTGGTATAAAGTAACATGTCATTTAGAGTCAAATTTATAATTACAAGTACCTTTTATAAACATGATGTAATCAAAACTGATATAAAGTAACATGTCATTTAGAGTCAAATTTATAATTATAAATACCTTTTATAAACATGATGTATTATTTATCTTTGTTTTATTCAAAATATAATTTACTCTTTTGAAAGAAATAATAATTTTTTATTATAAACGGTTATTTATGGAATTAATTAGAATTCAAGATATTAAATTAATTAATTTTTTATATGATTGGCTTAAATATGATTACACAATTAGTGAGTCTTAAGTATTTATAAGATAAGCAAGTCATTGTAATTATATATAATAGATATATATATATCTATTATTTTTCAATCGTATTGCTCATTTTGATAATTCTGGCGTCAATGGTCAACAAAGGTTGGCCTATGGTTATCCGCTTATACTTTGACATGGAAGTGACATGAATATGCAACTAACTCTATTAATGCCTCGATCCATGAGCTAACAAAATTAAAAATTAATTGAATAAGAATATCTTATTAGTCATACATGAAAAAGACATAACCTTTTATTGTAAGATTTTATCAGTTGAAGTTTATGTTCTTTTTTATATATGCTTACAAGAAAGTGCAGAATAAGATTTAAAATACAACTTAATTAATATAAAATTTATAGAATCTACTTTTTCAAATTGTAATAAAGTAGTCTTTACCTATGAAGAAAATAAGAAAAAGTTAACTTTCTCTTGTTTGATTTTCAAACTTAAATAAGAGCATTTTTACGTATAATTGAAATTTGAAACTGTATTTTATTATAATTTAGTTTTAAGTAATTTTCTCTAACAATAAATTTGAAATATTTATTCATTTCTTAATTCATAATTTCTTAGCAAAAAATTATCAAATTTATAATATTAAACTTATAAGGGTTAATTACAAAAGAAATAGCAAAATTTACCAAATTTTACAATTATAACTCAAATTTTAAAAATGACAATTAAATACTCAAATTTTTAATTTTTTTAATTCTAGTTTAACTTTAATTTTTATGTTAAATTTGGTAGTGTTGTCGTTAAATCTAATTAAACTAACTAATTAAGTTTAACTAAACTATATCGTTTAATTAAACTAATTATTGTACAATCCCATACCGGCTACCGACAATCTGATAACGGTCGTTGCTAACACACTGTCCTTCTTCAAACTCTCTACAGTACAGTCGTTTCCTTTTCACCCAATACCCATTTTTGGGTCTCCTTTTTGAACCCCTTATACCTCTATTAAGCCTCTGCCAATTTGTTCCCTATGCTAGCTTCGTCGCCTTTTTTGGTCTTTGTTTGGTGCTGGTACATGAGGTTGAATTCGATGCAAGCTGTGACCTTGGATATTCCCTTGGTTGTGCCTTTCCTTTTGGCACGAATCTTGAACCCGAGTTGAAATGATTTTGGGTTCAAGTTGTAATTAATAATTTTTGTAATTAGAATTCAACTAATTTATTAATTAACTAGTCAATTTTTATAAATCAGAATAAATCAATTAATTTTTATTTAATAATTTTTAATTAAATTTCACTTTTAGATAATAAAGATAGTCTTTTTTTCAATCATATTTTAAATTCTTCAAATTTATTTAAATTTTACTATATATTAGTTTTATATCTATTTAATATCGATTAAACTTTTAGATGCTAAATCTCTTATTTTATTAATTTAATTCTTATTTCAATTTTTAAAACATTGTCAATTATCATGGAATCTCGCTATAAGTACTATTATATATTGATTAAATGGTATTGGAAGAAATAACTTAAAGACGTAAGGTGACTATTCAATCATTGGTCTTTTAGAGATAAAGCACATTGAAAATTGAATGAATTTTTTTTTTTTTTGGGTTGTGTGTGGGTAAGTTATAAAGTACTTTTATTTAATAGACATTAAATTTTTTTGATCATAAATTAAAAGTTGGTTCAATAGAAGAGGCTAACCTTTTACTCTCGTATCATCGATCATCCCCATGAAATCTATGAAAAGAAGAATTATATTCACCAAAGTCTGATATGTGAGAAAGTCACTCATATTTTAAAAAATATATATTAAATGAATTAATATTAAATTTTAAGATAATAAAATTCTTAGTTTCTTTTTTTATATTAAAGTTAATTGTGCAGATCTCAATAATTAAAATGATAGCCCACGTGATATGTCAAGTATTTTTAACAAGACTAACATTGAGTTATATTTAATAAGAAGAGTTAGCTTAAGTTTTAAAATATTAAAAAAAATCAAATTTGGGTTATTTTGGTAATTTAGCATAATTAGGAATTAAAATTTTAATTTTCTCATAAATAAAATATAGTTGATAAAAATATTACTAAGATAAATATAAAAACTCTTGAAAATTAAAAAAGCATATAAAAACATATTTATTTAAATGAATTTGAACATTTCTATATCTTTATCGTTATATTTTTTATAGATTAAGCTCCTATTTTATTATTTTTTAAATTGTAAGTCTACATTTTTTAAATATTATTGTATATATTTCTACTTCATAATTTGTGAAAGCTTTTGAAAATGAACTTTCTCTAATTTTACCTATTTTTGAATAATTAATTTGATAACTTGGTTTAGTTTTATAACACAATTATAGAGCAGAGGTAATTCTTACTTTTGTTTATAGTAGTAGTTAACATCCCCTTTATGTAGTATTTTATGATATTTTTTAATTTATTAAATAATAAAATTTATAAGTAACACCTACAATATGTGATATTCATGTGACAAAAATATTAACATGATATAATTCATCACATCATCTATATTGTTAGGGAATAACTTAAAATCAAACTATTTTTTTAAAATTTAAAAATAAAATTATTCTAGTGCTATTTTTTAAACTTTGAATTAATATTATAAAAGTGAGTAAAGTTTTAAATTTGTTATAATTAACTCTTATAATTATATAATCAAAGTTTTAAACAAATCAAGTCACGTTGCCGTGTTGATTACTTTGGCGATAACTCTTTGGACCATGCTAATGAATTTCGTTTCGTAACGTACCGATCCGAAACCAGTACGAAACTAAGGTTTTAGGTATCGGTTTCAAATACCGGTCGGTACCGGTCGATTTTGGTAGTGCTGGCCGGTATTTAAAATATCGGCCAAATATTGGCCGGTACCGAAAATTTTGAAAAATATAGGAACTTGTTAGCAAAATTTTCAGAATTTTTTTTTAAATTTTCCCTCCTTCTCGGCCTCCCCTCCCTCCCTTTCTTTTTTTCAATTTTTTTACTTAGTTATTTAATTCAACTTTTATTTTGATTTTTTAATTTTATTTTTAAAATAAAATAAAAAAATTTATTACTAACAATAATTATACATTAAATAAAACTTAAAAATAAATTATTTTATTTAAATTTATTTTAATCTTTTA
>JAOQMM010000171.1:19881944-19896468 GCA_027563515.1 Erythroxylum platyclados | reverse complement strand
TATTATTCAATATTTAAAAAATTGGACCTAAAATTAAAACCATAAGATAAAAAGTTTAAGGTTTAAAAGGTTTAATCAGCATTACACTGTTATAAAAATAGTTAAAAATTAAATAAAATTAAAGAATTTGAATTATAATTAAAGAAGATTATCTTCACTAATTAAAGAATTCGAAATTTAATTAAAAATTAATTAGCTTATTTTAGTTTATAAATACTGATTAGTTTACAAAAACTAGTCAACTACTTATTAAACTGTTTGGTTTTAACAACAAAAATTATTAAAGTAAATCGAACTGAAAAGTTAAAATAATAGACATAAAAATTAATCAGCTCAAAATTTTTATTGTTAAACCAATCAATTCGATTCAGTTTTTTAATTATTAATATTATTTACTTGACCTCAATTCAAACTTTTAATATTAAAGTTAAATATAAATCCCTTACACTTATTATACCACTTTATTATAATAGTCGGAGCTTTATACAAATTATTTATAATAATGTGTTTTATAAATTTATCACCTTCTTTCAATTGTTTTTTATAATTTAAATTGTTGACATTTTCACTAAAATTAACTCACTTATGATCTTGTGTCTAAACCCGAACTTGCAAACCTTCTGTCACCCTAAATTTGAGGTGGATGTTAGAATATTTGTTTACTATATTTAGATATATTGTATATCGTTGATTTTGATTATTTAAAAATAATTAGGATCTTAAATTTAGTCTAACCATAGCCTTCTTTCTGGTTGTTCTTATATAAATAGCAATGATTAAAAAACTCAACCATAAAAATTTTGAATCAATCAATTTTTTGATTTAATTTATTTTAATAACTCTTGTTGTTAAAAATTGATCAACATATTAATTAATTAGTCAATTTTTGTAATTAATAAGTTCTTATAAATCAAAATAAATCAATTAATTTTTATTTAACAATCTTTTTTAATTAAATTTTAAAATTTTCAATAGTTAAAGACAATATCTTTCAGTCATACTTAAAATTCTTTAATTTTATTTAATTTTTAACCAATTTTATGATGATTTAATACTAGTAAATTTTTTAAATGTTAAATCGCTTGTTTTATCATGTTTTTAAAACATTGATAAATAGATTAAACTATATATATTCAAAGAATATAGAAAATTATTTTGTTATTCAATACAAACTTGATATGTGCGTGATTTAAGGATTTTGTTGTTATCTAGAATAAAAATATTACTTAATACATGCTCTTTAAATATTATTAACAACTTAGATTCATCATCTCGATCCGATATGTAAATTTTGTTATCTTCTAATTGGTTGTTGTTAGATCTTTTGTCATCATTTATGTTGATTCATTTAATTATTCATTAGCCTCCATTGCACAAGCTTTAGTTCGGATAATTCTTAATTTTCTAAACACATGACATATGAAATTGCAAACTAATCAATTTCGATTTTACAAATCAACTCTTAAAAGTATTTCTCATCATTAGTTACTTGTATTTAATAGTAATTCAACAAAGTTAGACTTTAAACATTAAAAAGATTTATAAGTAGGAGTTAATTACATTAAATCTCATGCAATTTAACTTTTTTATTTCAATATTCATATTTTAAAATTTATCACTTATATTATATAATTCTTTTCGTCGTAAAATTTGTCCATTCATAAGTTAAAAACGAATTCATAGTAGAATTTATAAATTTTAATATTCTTTTTCTAAAAATAGATAAAATAAAATTTTAAAATATTATCATAATCTTAGTTTACAATAATTATTTTAAAGATTTAATATTTAATATTTAAAATTAAATATAATTAACATAATATTTAAAAATAAAGAATAAAATATTATTATTTTAATAAATTAATTTATATAAAATTGCAACTATTTGATTAAATGTGAAGATATAAACTAATATATTATATTATACAACTCTTTTCGTCGTAAATTTTATCTAATCTTAACTTAAGAATGACGTCGTGAATTTATAAATTTCAATATTCTATCTTTCTAAAAAGTAAATAAAAATAAAATTTTAAAATAATAATCATTATAATCCCCATAAGTAGACATATTTTACATGAAATTTCCAAATTTCTATTATACAAATTTGTTCTTAAACGACAATGTCACAAAATAATATGGGGCAAGAGGAGCGTGCCGCAATAACACAAACGACAAAAGCCGCATTAGATTCCAAAAGAGCAGGTAACTGACAAACTCCCGTAACTAAAAGAACTTAACAAATCAAACACCTCCACGTGTACTTGCAGATCTAGTCTACACACACCTGTCGGTAACTAATTTAACCTCCATTGCATTTAATAAAAGCTTTTTAGAAGTTGACGAAAAATGGTGAAATCTGCGGTTTAAACCGTGGGCTTGGAGGGCTATATAAGCAGAGATAAGGCCATACCAAGGAGCTGCAAAATAGAGTGAGAACACCGAACGCAACCCACAAACAGAGTGCTTTGTTCAAGTATTCTTCTTCTTCTTCCCTGTTCTCTACATTCCCACTTCTCTGTATCCCTTTCTGTTAATTGTCCGTCTTTCAGAACAATCGTCAAACACTTCTGGGGTTTGGTTTCTTGTTGGGTTTTAACTGAAATCTGTGTTTGTGACAAGAGAATCGTGTGAAAGATTGTTTCTTTCTGAAAGCCAGGTGATTCAGAACAGAGATTCAGGTTGATTGATCTTACATGTCCTTTGAGTTTGATCATTTTCTCTTCAACTTGGAGGGTTTGTTTTAGGTCCCTCTCTGGTTGGTTTTGTTTTCCCAAGATTTAGTACTATTTTCGTCATTTGTGTACTCATCAAGATCTGATCTTGGTTTTTGTTTATAGGTAGATCTTTGGTTGTTTAGTGTTTCTTGAAGAAAGTATGGCAACAGCTATAGACTTCCATAGAAGTAACACGTCTCCAGTTTTCTCTGAGGAACTGATGAGAGCACTTGAACCTTTTATGAACTGTTCCTCGCCAACCTCTGTTTCTTCTGATTCTTCTTCTCTCTCTTCTTACCCTTCTTGTTCTTATACCTCTGCAGCCTCTTTACAGCCCAATTTGTACCCTGACTTTTACTCCCCCTCGAACACCTACATGTTCTCTCGTGGGTTCGACCAAACAGGTTCAATTGGGCTTAATCACCTTACCCCGTCTCAAATCCTTCAAATCCAAGCACAAATTCATGTTCAACAACAACAACAGTTGGCCAATCTTGCCACAGAATCACAGCTAGTTCGTAATCAAAGGCTCAACTTTCTGGCTCCAAAACCTGTTCCAATGAAACAATCTGGTTCCCCTCCAAAGTCGATGAAACTCTACAGAGGAGTGAGGCAGAGGCATTGGGGAAAGTGGGTCGCTGAGATCAGACTTCCTAAGAACAGAACAAGACTCTGGCTTGGAACTTTTGACACAGCTGAAGAGGCAGCTTTAGCTTATGATCAAGCTGCCTTTAAGTTGAGAGGAGAGTTCGCTAGGCTCAACTTTCCACATCTTCGTCGCCAAGGAGATCATGTCTCTGGAGAGTTTGGCGTGTACAAGCCTCTCCACTCCTCTGTCGATGCCAAATTGGAAGCTATTTGTCAAAGTTTGGCTACCTCGCAGAAACATGTGAAAACAGAGCACCCATGTTCTGTTTCTGATTCAAAGACCAACCTTACAGCTCCTGTACAGGCGCAATTGAAAGAAGATCATCCTCTGAAAAGGGAACTGAAAAGGGAGCTCGAGAATTTTGAAGTCGAGGATTACAAGGTGAACTTATCCTCGTCATCACCAGCTTTATCCGATGAGTCATTCACTGGATCTTGCTCACCTGAATCTGAGATTTCGTTCTTGAACTTCTCTGATGCTTCACAATGGGATGAAACAGAAAACTTTGGTTTGGCGAAATACCCTTCAGTTGAGATCGATTGGGCAGCCATTTAAGTCTCAAATATCATGCATCTTTGGTCTTTTTAGTGTCATATCTCTGTTAATTTCTTTGCATGTTCGTCATTTTTTTTTCAAGTGTCATCAGAAGCTTCTGCAATGAAATTTTTGGCATTTGCAGAGGCTCTGTTAGTGGGTCTGATTTATATCAGTCTTGGTATGTCGATATGTAAAAGCTCAACCCTCCAATGTTGGTCTAGCTGGTGCTTTTTGATCCTTGCTTTGACCACGGGAGAGTTTATGAGTTCAATAATGTTTTAGGATTGTAAATAAACTTTCACTTTCAATATATCTATGTCTTCTTCTAGTAGAAGTTACCATTTTCGTTTTATATGTTTGCTTCATCCTTCCATGGCTGCCGATCAGAAGCAAGAACTGTAGAATGTTTCCAATAAAAATGGTTTGTTCTTGCATATCCCTACTGGTTTTCAACATGAATCCCGCGGACACATATAATTGAAAATCTATTTCTTAATCTGAATTTTCCATTTTTGGAAACTTATAAAGCTCTTCTTTTAAACCCCGATCATTGAACTAGGCTTTGCAAAGTTGGATTGATCATAATTCTTTATATTCCGTTTACTATAGAAGTTCCCATGGATCATGTAAATAACAATCATAAACAATAAACAATAAAAAATGCAATAGTGACAGTTTGATTTCATAGGAGCTTATTTGCAAGAGCTTATCATAATTTCCATCATTGAAAATGAAATGAGAGAAAAGATAAAGACAACAAGAGGGAAAAAAAGAAGAAGAAGCAAATTGATAGCATTCTAAATTCTAACATAGTTGAATTTTTTTTCTTAATTTTAAAATATTGAGCAAAAAGTCTAAATAAATACTTATGTGATCTTAAAAATAATTTTTTAAAACATTAATTAAAAATATAAAAGTGAGTATTGAACAACTGATAAAGATTGCTCTTTTGTGATTAGAAGATCACATATTCGAATCACGAAAATAATTTCTTTGTAAAAAAAATGCAAAGAGAAAGTTGTGTACATTCATAACCCTCCTCCAACCCTCGCAAAGCACAATTCACAAAAATTCTAAATAAATTCTTATTTTTACTTATTTTTGTTACTATATGTTCAGAATATAATGAGTATAACTTATGTAGGATGTAATAAGTATTATTTCAACAATATTAAATAAAGTAGTATCAGAAATATTATAAAGGTTTAATTAAACTTTTTATAAAACATTAAAGTGTCAATTACACCTATAACTCACAAAGTAATTGAAATCCACAAACATTAAACTCAAATGGTGATTAAATCTTGTCTTGAATTTTCTTGACCTCTTCATTGCTGCCAAATTCAGCTAAATTCCAACTCAATTATTGCATATATGCCCATTCTAAATCATAAATCACTTGATTAAGTCAACGATTCAAAACCAAACGACACATTCAATTCAATTGATATTTACAAGTCTTAACTCCACTCTTTATCAATCATCTTAGCTAGCTCCTTCACCACAACTCGAATCTTTAAAACATCATGATTCATAAGGCTAATAGATGATGAGATGAATGACAGGTGATATCAGGAAAACCGTGGAATTGCAAGTGGTCACCATTAAGATACAAAACTTTCTTATCACTTTTTGAAGCTTGAGATAAGGAATATGGACACAACCAGTCCCCCCAAAAGAAGAGAATCTAATCTATCCAATATTCTTATTCTTTCTTCTCACCATACAAAAACAAGTTGGGTTCGTAAGCATATAAAAGACTGTATTGCATCTTTTAGATTATATATATATAAATGATTCCAAAAAAAAAAAACCTTACGTTTTCATTTTGCTTTAACTTGAAATCTAGCTTAAAGAATCTAACAAATTGGCCAAAAGGGGTGTGAATGGAGTTGGAATTTTGCATCCTAAGGTCACCAAATGATTCCTTAAAGCTCAGGATCTTGCCAAGTTGGTGTATTTACACTTTACAGGTTTGAATGATGTGGAGCTTAGTACATTCAGACTCTAGCGTAAGCTAAGAATCTGATGAATGTTGCTTTTACTAAGCTTTGGAAGTTGTAGAAAATTGGAAAGAAGAAAAGACATGAAGGGCTATTTTCTATGGACACCATCCTTTAGATAGCTGAATGTGTAAAGCATAAAACGTCAAACAAAAGGGCAAAAAGAATAAAGAGGAAAAGTATGACAAAAAAGCTCGAATCTCCTCGAAGTTCATTGACTTAAAATTATAAATTTGTTAATTTATAAAATGATTTATTTGAAATAAGTAATTAATGAATACGTATTCAAAAGATAACAAATATAATTTGTTTAAATATAATTTGCTTATTAAATAAACAAAATTTAGAGGATTTTTACATAAAAGTATAATTTTTATTTACATTTTTAATTAACGTCAGATAATATATGATTAGAAAATTTATTTGATTTTTATTTAAAAGGGTTATTATAATCATTAATAACATTCTTTTAAAGTTTAATATTGCCTAAAATTGAAGGTATGTTTAAAATTTTATAAATATTTTTAAATTAAATACATAATTTAATTTTAAATTATTGGCACATTAAATAATTTATTAAAATATATAATTAAATGAATTTATATGGGCTCAATATTCTGAACAAACATCTTACAGCCCACTTCCAAAATCTTTGGATCTGTCTGAACTGTAATTTGGGCCATAACCACACTTCACGTTGTTCTATACGGCTGATGTCCTGCCAATTCTCACCTGTATAAATTTTTTAAAGGTAAATTATATTGAATATTTAAAATTATGAAAATATATCTTAATTTTATTTTTAATACTAGATATCGTGAATTATAATAAATATATAATTGTGTGTCTCATCTAATGAGAGAACGCTTGAAAGTTTGACTTAGAATCTTTATACAAGTATTAATAATAATAAAATTTGAAAGACGAATTAATTATATTTATAAGTGCTTGAAATTGCATAAAAATAAAAATTTAAATGACATCAAATTTTATAAAGTATTTTGAGTAGGAAGTGAAATCCATTTGAATATTGATAAGTGTTTATATTATTAATATTGTTTTATATATTTAATAAATTATTAAATTTGTCATAATATTTTACTTTTCTACAATAAAATCTTTGAAATCATCGTCAATTTCTAATTTGCACTACCTATGAATTTTTCATAAATAATCTCTCCATCATGTAGGGATAAGACTATGTATTATTGGACCTCTTTAGACTCGACATTTTAGCAGGACTCTCACAAGGTATTATTGCTGTGGTTGTTAAATTCATAGTAAACTTTATTTTTAGAAAAGTTATTAAAGGAGTTGATATCATTAAATTAAAGATTTCAATTCAAGTAACAATTTTATGAAACTCGAGTTCTAAGTTCCCGTGCTTCAAGTTTCTTATCGTTAAAATTTAATAACTTGAATGACTCATTGATTCTTGAAGTACATATTATTCAAATGTGTCTTCCTCTGAGGAAATTAATACTCTTCAAACTTGGATTATTTTATACAGAAAGTTATCAAATTTTTGATGAAATTGTATGAATTCATAATGAAATAAAAGCTTAAAGGTGTGATGAAGAGTAGTTCACGCTAGTAGACAAAGTTTGTTCATCTTGAAATTTGTGTGGGATAATTTCGGCATTTCTTATAAAATTGGATAACACTTAATTGCATTTTTCGATTTTAAATAACTTATCGGTTAAGTTACGTAATTTGATCCGAATAAAAATAATAAAGTGACCCAATAAAGGATTTAAATTAATGGATCGAAATTCAGGTGAAAAATTGATTCCTATTAATGTGAACCGGACTCATGTCAGGTCTGTAATGGGGAGCTCAATATAGAAACTATATATATAGGTTAAGGTCTCCTGCAGTTGCTCACGTCATTCGTAACATTTGGTTCTCTGACTCGTTAGGAAAGCTAGGTATTGAGAAAACTGTAGATAGACATTAATCTCAAGTCGGCGATCATTTCCTGTAAAAGTTTCGAGTTAATTGAAGCTCGTTTCAGTATCGAAAACAGTTTCGAAAGTTGAATAAAATTAAAATCAGGTATTTCCGCACTTCTTCGTTTCTTTCCCGTTCACATATTATCCGAAACACATAATAAGATCGATATTACGTGTAACAAATTGATCATATCAACTCTTTATCATGAATTTGTAAGAGCAAGTATGCTTCGTTGTATTTCTTTAAATTTTAAATTTTATAAAAAATTTAAGATCCTTAAATATTATTTCTTTATAGGTCAATCAAAATTTAGCCCATGAAATTATGAACTTATAGATTATTACATACATTAAAGTTATTTAATATTTATTTAAAAATAATAATTGCAAAGAAAACTTAATTAATATCAATTATAAAAATAAGAAAATGTTTATTTTGCCTAATAAATTTTATTAATATCTTTATATCAGTAAAATTGGTCATATTATTTATCGAATATATATTAAATAAAGAGTAAAATACATAAAATCTTTTTATAGTTTATAATGATATTTGATTAATTCATATATAATATTTGTATACATGTATTTTATTATTATTTTTAATTAGAGCCTTATTAAATATAAGGAATTTTTTTTATATTTTAAGATTAGAAGGTCTTTTTTTAAATTTAAGTTAAAAGAAAAATTCTTCTTTTACCGTTAAATGAACTATTAGATATATAATAGTAAAAATAATTTATAAATCACATATTTGATAACTTATTAAATAGTAAATTACGTTATCACCCTTCCAACGAATTACAGCTTATAATCTTGAATGCATGGGATCCCATTAAATTAATTAGCATATTCTAGAAGAAGGGTCAGGATGGACCGACATTATTAAAACAAATTTATTGTGATTGAATTAAATTGGAATACACGTGTTTTTGATTGGCATCTTCTGCTCATCTACCAATGCAATGGAATATGCTCACATGTTTTCTTTTTTCTTTTATTTCATTTTCAACGATAACAGGTGTTTTCTATACATATCCTCATAAGGTAGATTCAACCAAAATAATGATTGTAACCTAGAAATTTCACCCCCTTTTGTCACATTCCACATCAATGTACCCACCTACTTCCTTATAAAAAGATATCTAATTGACTTCCAAAATAACCATCTAACATATCTTACTATATTAATATTATCTTTTGATAATTAGACTGTTATCCCTCAAGATCTGCCTTTTAAAAATTTACTCTGATTAATCTTTTCTCATTTAGTATAAAGATCAAATAGAATCTATAGTCTAAGATTTTTTGATATACAAAATTCTCATAAAAAAAAGTATAAAGCAGCTTATTTTTTTGTATGACTATACCCATGTTATTCAAGGATCAAACTTTCAAGAGATAGAACTTAGAAAGAAGCTATTATGATAGAAATTTATTAATTTTATTTTTAAATTAATGCCGTTCTAATAATAATTATGCAATTATAACTTATTTTAACTTCAATTAAAAACAACTTAAACTCTTTAATTTTACTTTAACTTTATATACAAATTTTATTTACAAGAATAATAATGTAATATATGTATTTTAAAAAAATTTAACTATAAATTGGAATTTTAAAAATTTTATGAATTTTTATCAATTTATTATAACAAAATTTATTATTAAATTCAAATTAAAATAAGGTTAAATATATTTCACTTTCATGTGTTTTATCCCTTCTACATTATACCACCTTCTATTTTAAAAATGGGCTTATTATCCCTTTGACCCTTGTATTATGATGACATCTCCACAACAGTACATGTTGCATTTTTTGGATAAAAATATCCTTTAAGTTCTTTGTTGATTAAAATACATTAAACTTTTATATTTTTGCTTTATTTCATTACGTCATCTATTTTAAAAATAAAAATTATTTTAAGCATGGATTATATTTTGACTATTAATAAATAAAAAAAGAAAAGAATTACTAAAAATTCATTGTCTTCACAATTATACTTTATGATCGTTAATTTATTGAAAAAAATTTTAAAAATTTATTTATGAAACAAAATTAAAAAAAACCCAAGGTAGTTTGGGCATCTTAGTTTTTTAGGCCATGAGGGTAGACTAAAAATAGCCATAAAAAGTAACAAATAAAAAAGTCTTTTTGAATTTTAAACTCTTTTGATTATGGTCAAAAAGAGTAATAAGTTTATTTTTAAAATAGAGCGAGACATAACGTACCAAAAGGTAAAATACAGAATGATTAAATATATTTTTGCCTTAAAATAATTATACACGATATATCATTTATGTTAATTAATTATATAAAATCTTATTAAAATAATTTTGTAAATACTCAATTATTTTCCATATCTTGTACTTGAAAAATCCAATTCCAACCTTGCAAGTGTCATCCTCTAGATCACAAAACAATACAAGAGCCAACATCAGAAATCTCCCCTGGCCTTTCCATTCACATAGTCACTGCGTCAGTTACTCCATAAGTGAAGTCTCTTCAATATATAAAAAGCTAAACACTCCCACATAAAAGGTCTCACTTTTACTTAGCAAATGGCAGCCTCCAAGCTCTACCTCTCTCTCCTTCTCCTTCTCTCCTTCTCAACCATCGGCCATTCTGTAAGTAACCATCTAACAGAAAACGTAAGTCCTACGTAACGATCATGAATCTAACGTTCTTCTTGTAACTTGGATTCTTTTGAACAGGATGAGGATTGCGTATACACCATGTACATAAGAACAGGGTCGATCTTCAAAGGAGGCACAGACTCCATCATAAGCGTCACGCTCTACGACGAGTACGGCTACGGGGTGAGGATCTCGAACATCGAGGCTTGGGGAGGGTTGATGGGTTCGAATTACAACTACTTCGAGAGGGGAAATCTCGATATTTTCAGCGGGAAAGGTCCGTGTCTGCAAGGACCAGTTTGCGCTCTGAACCTGACTTCCGACGGTTCGGGTTCCCACCATGGTTGGTACTGCAACTACGTGGAAGTGACCACCACCGGAGTCCACGGCAAGTGTGCTCAACAGTCCTTCGAAATCGAACAGTGGCTGGCGTTGGATACGTCGCCGTATGAGCTCACTGCAGTCAGAAACAGCTGTTTCGATCCGACCGGTGATCAGAAACCACTGTTTCGATCCGCGTAGAAACAACGGTTGTCTGATGTGACTGCTTCTGAGTGAGTTACGGTAAGAACTAAGAACCTTGAGGGCCTATATAATAATAATGCTTACTTTGTATGAACTTTTATGTATTTCATGATGATGCTATGGCCTATTTTGAGGACGTGGTTACTATCAATTTAGTGTGTTTTTTTTTTTTTATTTGGTGACTTTTTTTAAAATTTTGAAGCTTTACTTGGTCGGTAGCTGCAATGATTGTGACTATGTGATCAACGATGTCATCAAGATAGGGTTTGTGTCGTCTTGTAATATGTGGAGAGTGGTCGTGGCTTGAAGCTTGGCATTAGTTACGGGAATGGGCCGAACTGAGTTTAGTTTAACCCAAAATAAATTTAGCAAATGCTTAAAACGATATTGTTTTAATTAAATTATCGAATCATTCAAATTTTTTAAGTTTACTTTAAACTTAATTTTTGTCTAAAATTTGATCCAATCAAATTGAAGTTAACTTTAAATCAAGCTTAAAACCACTTTTTTATTATATAATTTCTCATATCTAACTGTGAAAGAACATATATTCAAAGCTACGAATCGGAATTTAAGGTTTTAACATGTTAAATTTTAACTAATTTAAGTTTTTAATAACTTTTCTTATATAAGTTTTAAATTTAGTTTATTTTGCATCATAACTAAGTAATTTAAGCCTATTAAATACTAATGTAATTTTAAAAATAATTACTTTAAATATTGATTAAAGGCATGATTTCTACATTAATATTTCACAGAATATCTAAATAAGCTTTTATCTTTTATCTCTCTTACTGCTTTACTATTTTGGTAATGTTATGGTGCAATAAATACTATTTTAATAATATTAGCATGCAAAGTCGTAACAGAAATAACAGTAGAAACTTAAAACTTTTTGTAAATTATTAAAGTGCAAATTACACCTTTAATAAAAAAATATATTCAACACATTATAATTAAGTTATTCCAAGAGAATGTAGTACTTACTTCCTTTTAAGAGATATTTTATTAGGTCTTCCAAGATTAAAGTTGATAGTTGTTCTGCAAGCCTTCATAGCAAAAGGGCTATCTTAATTGTTTAGACATACTGACAACCTTGACAAGTAGAAATTTTATTTTCAAATAGATCCAACCCTTTCGCCAAATAATGTTTATGCATCAAGAGTACTGCAAATTAATTTCTATAAAAAAAAAAAATTCATGTTCATTCATCTTTGATTACACAAACGTATGTTTTCAAAAATGAAATTTAAGTACTTTTTTCTAAGTAATTAATCAACACTTAAAACAAGTTACGAAAAAATAGAATTTAATTTGTGAAAAAGAAATAAACCTAATGTAGGGATGACAACTGGGTCCAACATCGACCCGAATTCAACAAGCTGGACTCTAATTGACCAAGCCTCGAACACGGTTTTTTTTTTTTAAATCAGGCGTCAAGTTAGCCTTGGGCTTAGGCTGCCTAGTGCAACTCAGCTCAAGATTCATCTTTATATGAAAAAGACATTATTTTGGCATTTTAAAGTAAAAAAATTGGGGTGGGTTGAGTTGGGCTAAGGTTTGGGCGCCTCTAGCACAAGAGGGCCTCGAGTTGGGCCCAAGCCTTAGATCGCCTGACCCATTGCTATTCTGACCCAAATGTAAACTTTAGTACTATGTATTATTTAAAAAAAAAAAAGAAACTCATATATTCCATTCTCTACTCAAAATAGAATTTACAAAAGATTAAATACAAGAAAAGTCTCAAATGAAATTTTGCCATGCTAACTAACTAAATTTAATATGATTTACATCATATTGACAATTAATCTTATAAGACTAGGATTGCATATTAGATAACAATTAAAAAAACAAATTTAATCTAAGACAAAATCAACTAAAAAATTATTGATTTTTGATTCAACAAACATCGTTTCCACTCTATCATGAACTTAGATGTGCCTTGGCATCCATCAATCCATTCCTCACATCTTCATCTTCTGGTGCTTCCTTATGCAATATCTCGTAGTCTTGCACTGATGCTTCCCACTTTCCTAGCTATTTCACCCCATAAAAATACACAAAATCATTAATAATGATAACATATTCAAAATTGTATAACATTTTAAGATTTTTTTAATTCAGTACTTAAATTTTAACAATTTCCAATTGAGTGATCTATTTTTTAGAACCTTAAGAATTAAGTTCAAAATATTATTTTTGACGATGTAACATGTCTACTAAATAATAAATAAATTTTTATTAATTAATCATGTCAATAAAAACTAATATTTTAAATTGTTAAAATTTTAAAAGATTGTTTACTCAATTAAATCATTTTAAAACTCAGACGCTGAATTAAAAAAATTATAAAAAATTGAACACTTTAAAATTAATTATCCCTCCGTAATATGTATTAATCAAACAAATACCTTGTACTTGCATAAATTGGCAACCCTATAGTCATAGAAATTTTCCTTAGGAAGTCTCAAAAAACGGTATATAAATTTTTGTGTTGATTTATATAATTTGTAGGATATATGATTTAGGGATAATAAATATTAAATTTTCACATTTTTTAATACTTTTTATTTATTTAAAATTTCAATTAAGTATCTAAATTTTAAAAATAACAGTTCAATTCAAAAATCATAAATACTAATATTCAGAAGAGTTATATCACATCTTCTTTTTATATAATTTTTTAATGATTAATAAATAACAATTATATATGTAATATAAATAAAGATAGTATTTTGAATTGAGTTTCTAATTTTTTAAATTGAAATACTTAATTGAAATTTCTTAAAAAATTATATACTAACATGAAAATTTTTAGAGAAGTTTAAGGCTTTTTAATTTATTATCTTCGTGATTTATGATTTTTAAGAGTAATGGAATACTTTTGTCACCTTGGCATAGCAATCTGCTCTTCTTAGTAAAGCCTTTGCATAACCAGGTCGCAAATGAAGGGCAGAATTGCAGTCTTCAATGGCTTTCTCGTACTGGTTAAGTTTGGACCGGCAAGCCGCTCGGTTGCAGAGTAAAACCGAGTTGTAAGGATCATGTTCAAGCCCCTCACCATATGCAACGCAGGCCTCAGAATATCTTCCTGCCTTGAATAGATTATTACCATTTGATCGAGCAGTTGATACGCCTCGTGTCCTTCTCAACACCGCATTTGCTTCCTTGTTGTTACAGTCAAGCTTAGTTGCTCGTTGAGCGGCAGCTAAAGCATCATCAAATCTGTAAACAGTATGATCCAGAGAATATTTTGGTTAATTTTCATTTTTCCAACCGATTAACAGGTTTTAAATCGTTCCTTGTTACAGAAAACTAACCTGCCAGTAGCCAAGTCAACCTGAGCTCGTACCATCAACAAATTGGCACTTCCAATTGGACCAAAGTACCTTGTACAGGCGTCAACATCGAAATCCGGACTCTTTCACACAACTTCGGTGGGCGAAACAACCCCATTGGCACAACATCGGTGGCCAAAACAACAAATTGGCATAACTTCGATGG
>JAOQMM010000171.1:19852897-19873035 GCA_027563515.1 Erythroxylum platyclados | reverse complement strand
TGAAAATTGAAGGGTAAGAGCGTCGAGAGAATAAACTGAAAATAAAAGAAAAAACTGAATTCAAGGCGTAAGATCATCGGGGCTGCGTAATCTGATTTAGGTCATTTTTAAACAACGACGTCGTTTTAATTACATGATTAAATGATGTCGTTTCATTAATCTTCATTTGTTATGTTAATTTTGGCTGACGTGTACTAATAGTGAAAGTTTCTGAAATACATAACAAGCTACGTCAGCAAACTTAACAGAAGCACTAACGTCGGGCTAGAATTGAAAAAAATTGAAAGTTTAAGCATTTTATTGCTACTTTTTGAAGTTCGGGCTAGAATTAAAAAAATGAAAGCTCGGACATTTTATTGCTACTTTTTAAAATTCGGGCTATAATTGAAAAATTAATGAAATTTTGGGTTTTTTTGGTAATTAACCTATAATAAATCACATAATGAGCTAATGATTTTAAAATTAAATAACCCACTTTACTCGATATTAAAGTGAATATATCCTTAAGTCATTAGGAAGAAGCTTATTTATACCTAAACAAGATACATAAGATAAAGCTACAAATAATTTAAAGCTTTTATAAAAATTTAAGAACAAATTATAAATTTATTTTCTATTAAGAATAATAATAGATCATGTCCAAGTCTAAGTCTCCTAAAATTTAAATTTGAGTTTAATCTAATTCTAATTTTGAGTTTTGAACATACTAAAAAATTCAAACTTTTTTTAAATCAATTTTTAATTTTTTAATTTAAAATAAATATAAATTTCAATTTAAACTTCAAGTGGAGCACTATACATCCAAAGTTTATATTCATAAATAATTAAGAAGATCTATAAGTTCTCAAAATTTATAAATTAATCTTTAATATTTATATTAGAAATAACAATAAATGGAGACTTAAATCTAAACAGTAAACTCAAACTTTAAAAAAATATATTATTAAATTCTATATAAATCAATACGAAAATAAGCGACGGAACCAACAACCGAGCGTGCACAATGTACTCGGACCCTGAAATGGGCTTTAGTAAGAAAATATTGGGCTCCACGAGGAGTACATTAACCACCACCAAAAGGTAAGGTTAGCAATATTGGTATGACCCAATCTGAAATTGTTCGAGTTTCAAAATGAGATTTAAACTAGTCTAATAAATCTGATTTTTTACTATTTAACTTATTTTATTTTAGTAATAATTATTTACAAACGAAACTTCGTTTTATATGGTAATTTGATATTTTCTTCTTTTGATATTATTTGATAAGAATTTACAATTGTGAATAAAAGTTTTAGTAATTCAAAGATCCACAGATTGGGATCTTTATGCATATGGATACAATGATCTAATGAGAACCGACCGTTCTATTATTAAACTACCGAGGAACAACGAGAGATTAGATCTCGTAATGTTCAATCTCTGTTCTTAATCCATGATCAATATAAGCTTAAAATTTCTTTCGTAGCTCTCAAAACTTTTTTGCAATGTTTTATAGTATCTTACGAAGAACCTCAAAATGAATTCATTTCATTATATTCCATCCATGGCCTAATTCTATTAATGTATTTAGAATAGATGAATCGCTTCGTAAAAGAAATCTAACAATTATCTCCCAATTACTTAGACCGTAGGTTTAATGATTTACTTCGTAGGCGAAGTCTCTAGTTCATTATCATAGCTACCAAAAATTACACATTAACCTAGGACATGCATTCAAAATGGATTAATCTCTTCATAAAGGAATCTATTAATTCTCTCCCAATTAGATCTTGTAAAAGAAATCTATTAATTCTCTCCTAATTAGTTAGATCGTACGTGCGATAATTTATTTCACGGACAAGATCACTAGTTCATTATCATAGCAACCAAAAGTTCCACATTAAACTAGGACAGAGCCTGTCGTTGGTTAGGTTGCCAACAATATGTCAACAACAGTTGCTAAAACCTAAGCTGGTTCGAGTTTCTCGGATCCGGTGCTTGTCCTCTACAAGAAAAATCAAACAGACCAAGAGAAACTCAGACAAAGAACGTCAGTAGGAGCTGGACCACTTGACCACCGTAACTCTTGGACTTTTATAATGTTTGACTTAGACCAAGAATTCGTCCCTTTTGACACTTCAAACTTGGAAATTAAAAGGTGCATTTTTAATATTTATTTTTTAACAAATGAATTTTATTTCGTTGCATTATATCTTGTTTTTAAGGAAAAAAAATTCCCATTATGCATTATTCCACACAAGATAATTCTAAAAAAGAAAAAAAATCGCAGACGTGAAAAATATAAACATGTATTTGATTTGAGTAATGTAATTAGTAGAACTTATATTTTATGTCGTTATTAATTAAAAATCGAATAAATTAAAGTTAGTATTTCATTTTGAATCACTAAATCGCTTGTTTATTAAAATAATTTAAAATAAATAATTTATGAATTATTATTGTATTATATTTAAATAATAATAATTATCAGCTTTATCGTTAAAAAAACCAAACATGTACTTTTTCCGAGAATTAAAATGTAAATGAAATTTAGGATTTTTGTGTCCAAAACTCTATTGCAATAATAACATCGACAACTCAATAAAAATCTTACTAATACGTAAAATTTAAAGAAGTCAAATAGTATGCAGTCTTATAGCTAATTAATAGAGAAATTGTTTATGATAAATCTAAATATGTGTATATATATATATATATAAAGAAAATAATAAATATAGAAGGAAGGGTTCAATTAGATTATTCAGACTCAAACTTAATAAAAAAATTTATTTTACACTTTTAATTTTAAAAAAAATTACAGGGTCATCCATGCCATCTCTAACTTCTTGGTGAAAAAACACTAATCCAGTTATTTGAAATGGAAGTTGGAATTCGATCGATTGATTTTATCTTTTGACTGGAATTTTATGTACGTTGAATTGTATAAAAAAGCATGTAATTCCGGAATTGCTTCCATTCATGATATCAGTTTCTAAAATTCAATGTCCAAAATGACGGAGGCACATGCAGTCCTTTGAAGTAGATTTTTCTAAACTACAGTAATTATAAATTACTTTAAATAAGTAAAATTACTTAACAGTTTAACTTCTATTCTGATTTTTAAAATATTGAATTTTAGATCTTAATAGTCACTAGAACTTGTTACGTTATCACCACAATAAAGCATAAAGTATAAATTAATTATGCTAATAAAATAAAAGTAAGAAAAAAATTAAAAATTTTGAGGTCAATTTAATAAAAACAAAAGTTTGATAATTTATATGCAGCTAAAATAAAAGTTTAAGGATGGATTCGAACTTTTAGTCAAATATAATATAATATACATATGGTCAAATATATGAAACAAGTTTTGTTTCAACTCTATGACCCCACACATAATTATGAGCCACGACAATCCTGTATGTAAACATTAATTAATAGCATATACTATATAGATCAGGACAATTAATTCACGTCTCACGTTTCCGATAGTTTCTTAATTTAATCGTCGTTTATTATCTATTAAATTGTCCTGTTGAGGGGCTGATTTATGCTTAAGCAAGATTAGAGGTTCAAACCTCACTTGTGTATGTAGCAGTACTAAATACTTAACAATAGTGTTTTGTTGCCTTATGGGATCCCACCCGACACAAGCAGGAATTAATTTAGGTATAGTAATAGTTTAAAAGTTTCACTAACAGTTTAAGCCCACCAAAAACACATATTAAAAAAAAGGTCATATTTTCTGTCCGTGAGGATCCCACCAAAGCGCTTTAGCTCAGGACCCCACAACTCGTCGTATTTGGTTTGATTCTTTATTTTGTTCTATATATATCAATCGTTAGCTATTACGCACTCTTTCAATAGTGGCTGCTTCTAAGCAAACCTCCTGGCTGTAAATTTTCACTTCACTTGTTTTTCATTTTTCTTGTCATTTTTTATTATTAATAAATCATTATATTAACTTCTTTTCACCAATGTTTTTAAAATCGGACAAAAAGTTAAACTGGTAAAACAGAAGATGTAAAGTTTAAGAGGTTTAACTAGTATTAGACAATTATAAAACTGGTTAAAAAATGAATAAAATTCAAGATTTTAAAAATGATTGAAAAAATTTATCCTTACTTATTAAAAATTAAAAATTTAATTGAAAAAAAAGTCTGTTAAATAAAAAATAAATAGTTTGTGTTAGTTTATAAAAGTTGATTAAGTTACAAAATCTAAATGATTAATTATTAAATTAACCAATTTTTAACAACAAAAATTATTAAATTAAATCAAACTAAAAAATTAAAAATTAAGTTAAAATTTGACAGATATAAGATTTTTACTATTAAACCGGTTATGAAAAGATTTTCAAGGCAACACTTTAAAAATAAATATATATTTGAATTACAAAACAAAAAATATATTTAACTAAATTGGATTAAATTTTTAAAATAATATCATTTTACTTAAAATAATATTATTTAGTTTAATAAATTTAAATAGAATAAGTTTGAACAATTTAAACTTAAGTTTTAAAATTTAAAATTCAAACTTAATTATCAACTCAAAATCGTGTTCATCTATAATTGAAATGATGTCTACTCAATAATCTAATCACTATGAATCTTAAGTAAAGGCTTATTGGGGTTAGGTATTCTTGTGGAAAGTTAGCATTCTAGATCATGACCCACAATGGTTTGTCACATTACGTAACATCAACTTTAAACATTGGCTTGAACGATCCATATCCATTTTGTTAAAGCAATAATAATCAGAAGAGGTTAGAGTTAATTTTCACTATAATGGGAATTTTTTAAACGATGTATCGAAATAAATTATTAAATATACCTTAAATAAGTTATCATAAAGGGTGATCCGAATTAGTTTGTTTCACAACAATTAATCTACAATATCATAAGAACTTATCTTCATTACAAAGTACGAAAATTATATTTTAATTCTTAAAGTTTTTATCAAAATTTAAATTTAATTTCATCATTAGTTAAATAAAAATTGTATATATATTTAAATAAGTTCTGTGTGTTCTTAATTTTTAAATAAATAAAATTACTAATTTTAATTAGAATTTTGTCAACCTAAGTATTCTTAAGATTTCACGTTTTCAATGCTCACTAAAACTTATCAAGTTGTAACAATGAGGGAACATAAAGTAAAATTGATTATTCTAGTAAAATGAAAATGTGAATAAAATTTTTAAATATCTTGAATTTAATTTAATAAAAAATAAAAATAGAATAAATTTTTTTAAATATTTTGAATTTAATTTAATAAAAAATAAAAATTTGCTTGTACATAGTTAAAATAAAAAATTTAAGATGTATTCGAACTTTTATTTTAAAAAATTATGAACCAAGTTTTCTTGGTGAGCTTATCTTCATTGTAAAGTAAGAAAATTTATAATTTAAATTTAATTTAATCATTAGTTAAATATTTTATTATTATTTAAACAAATTATGTATGTTATTAGCCTTTAAGTAAATAGAATTATTAATTAAAATTAAAATTTATCAACTTAAGTATACTTGACATTTTTTTTATTGAACGGTCTCTTAAAAATTCTACATTGAGCAAGTAAAAAATGTTTAAATGATTTATAAATGTATAACAAATCTTTTATTTTAAGGTATCATTTGGAGTGAAGTTAGGCCCAAAATTTATAATAGTATCAGAGCCTACACTTGTCTCAATGGTTTGAGGCGATATTCGGCCTATTTTAACTCTCTGCCCAATATGTTCATCAGATGTTCAATTCTGCTCTGAGCTAAGAGGGATGTGTTAAGAATCTCACCTTAATTAAGTAAAGAATGTTAAAATGATTTGTAAATATATAACAAACCTCTCCTTTTAAGGTAAAAGGGATAAAGTTAGTCTCAAAATTTATGAGAGTCCATCATTACTACTAATATAACAATTAAATTAGCCTTAACCTACCTAAATACATAAAAATTTATAAGGGTTATATTGACAATAAATGGTCAATTTAAATTAACAAAGTTTTGATTAAACTGAATAGTTATGTTTATTTGTGAATTAATTGAAATAGTTTTTATAATATGAATAATATATTTATATGTTAGTCTATAACCATCAAGATATACATTATATGTATAAAACATCTTTTTATATGGTATCGATCAAATCTATTATTTTTTATTTAAACAGAAAATTACAACTGTCCCTTTGATTATCTTCTTTTTCACTTCGATAGTTCAATCGGTCAATGTAATATTCGAGGGATAGCAGGAAAATGATGAACTTAAACACTAAGTATGGGTATTGCTTAATTATTTATATTTCCTTATTGTAAAGGCAAAGGGCCAAAAGCTAATTTATTTAAAGTAATGAAAATGTATTCCATAGCTGTATTGTTGTGAAGAATCTATAAATGGATGGCGAAGAATAACACATGACAAGAAACTACGAATAGAATACAAAAGAACAAAGACAGACCAAATATTCTTGTAAGAAAAAAGAAATTCGGATTTTGAGAATATATTTGGAGAATAAGAATTTGGTACCCTCACTGCACTATACTCCATACAAATTACGATACGTATATTTATTATTAAGATAAAAGATATATATAGCTTTTTTGTATTTTAAGAAAACTTCTTATCTTTGAAATTTTCGAGAACAAACTCCTTCTAGACTTTGATTAAAAAATAACGATAAAATACATGAATTATGTATGTCACTAATGTAATAATTCATTTCAGTTCTTAAACCTGATTCAAATTAATTAATTTTAATTTTAATTTTAATTAATAATTTAAGATAATTTTAATAATGTTTAAGTTAAGTTTATCTCTTATTACTATTATAAACTTAATATTTTTTTATTAAACGAAACTGTTTCCAGTAAATTAAATGTTACAAATTACTTGGCTTAAAATAAACTGAACTGAAAAAATTATTCAATTTAATCTGTTAGATTTTTTAATTAGAGCAACAATCTCAAAAACTATTAAATAAATTAAATGTGATTCGTTTAAATTTTTTTAAAAAAGTTAGTTACATTTATTAGATAAGTTGAATATGAAAATAGAATCTAATCATACTTTATCTAAGAATTATCTATAAAAGAGAAATGCTCTAAAATAAAATTTTATAACCATAATTAATTAATTATTATTACCATTAAATTTAAATAAAGATTTCTCTAAACACTTAACACATTTAATTCTTTACATACTTAAAAACCTCAGTTTTCACTTTATAGAAATTTTAACTTTCATTAACTTGAACTTTAGAACCTATAGATCTGAAAAGAACAGTTCAACAAACATGTATTAATCATAAGATACATAAAAATTATACCGAAAAAACTATTTATAATGATATAATAATTAAAAAATTAAGTAAAATCCGGATTGGTAAAGATGATTTACTTAAAAAGAACGTGTAAAACACATTCTTGGAGCACAATTTACGCTTAAATCACATTTTAAGAGTGTGATTTTAACGTGTTTTGAAGGTAAATTTTATTATTGGTAAATTGCGCTTTCCAAATCATGTTAAACGTACAGAATAAATTTTATATGTACCTAAAAGAAAAAAAAATCTACTTTACCTAGAAACCGATTTATTTAATATTACCCACTTCTCTGATTGATCTACGTGACACGTTCTTTCTTTCTCAAACACTCATTTTATCAAATTTTTATATTATTATTGTAAATTCCTATTCTTTATTAATAATTAAAAATTGTGCCATATTCAGTAATTATCTTTATTAAATAATTTTTAAATTTTTAATATTAGTAATAGTCATTAATAACTACTAAAATTGGTTGCAAATTTTTGTTCCTTTTCTCAATATTTTTTTGATAATTTTGAAGGAATAAAAATGCATTTTTCCTCATTATTCACTATACTTTGTAATTAAAGTTAGTTCACCCCATAATTATTGATAAGAGGTTTAGCCAAACCCTTGTGTCATTATTTTGGAAATTCATTATGACCAACTATTATAATTAATTATTAAATTGAATAAGTTTAGTTAATTTAATCATAACATTTTTGAACCAACTAATCTTTTAGTTCGGTTTATTTCAATAATTTTAATTATTGCAAATTAATTGATTTATTAATTATTTGATTAATTTTGTAAACTAATTGATTTTTATAAATTAGAATAAATTAGTTAATTTTTATTTAAATGAAATTTTAATTTTTTATAGATAATTATAATTTTTAAATTTTATTTCAAAATTTACCTTATTTTTTAACTTTAAACTTTTGAGTTTGTGGATTTAATTTTTAATATATTGACGAAGCATTAATTTCTTCAATAAAAAATAAAAATCTCAAATATTATTGTGTCACGAGCCAACCATCAAAGAAGATCCCATCAATCAAGCGGTCCAGAGTAAGTAAACCTCAATTTTAGCCACAAGCTCCATTGACAATAATGGAAGTTCCATCTCTTTCTAGTTGGCCAAGATAGACCCCACATATCCTTAAAATGACCTAACCAGTTTTACTGGTTCAAGTAACTTAGATGGGACATGATAAAGTAAGTGATTCTTAAAGCTTTAAAATAATTACACACTCTTATTTAATATAATCATTTACGTTAACAAGAGTTATTATTTTTATTAATAATAATAATAATAATAATAATAATAATAATAGCTTTGTCTATTTTATCATATTATTTAGTTTATTACTTATTTTAATTTTATTTAATTTTATTTTTTCTTTTCATACGAATCATTTGAAAATAAATTCTTTATTAATTAGGAGTAATGTTGTGTACTACTGGATCTCTTTAAATCTTATATATGGACCTTCCTAAACTTTACATATAGATTTTTATTGTAATGGTATTAAAAATTAAAAAATAAAAAATTTAATACTATTTTTAAAGTTATTATAAAATTTTTATATGTTTAATGGTCAAATTTTTTACTTCGTGATCCATAGTTGATAAGAGTACATGCTCTGATTCTTCTCTGTCACATAGCATTTACGTGCATACTTGGACTATCATTCATAGACATCGTCTTTTTAGGGTTAGGGTTTGGTCAAGTAGGGGGCAAAAAATAGCAGAGAGAGCGTATAGGTATGTATAAAAGAAGAGAATAACGTAAAAACACGTAAAAAGTAGTAATAGCAACACACACACACACACACACGTCTCATGATCTAGACCTAAGTTTGGTAACAACAATAAGATTAAGTATTCGAGTTGGTAATGATATTTAATGGCATAGCATGAAGAAAATGAGATGATTATATAGTTTTCTTTTAGCTTTTGTTTTAGTTCTGATGGTTGTAGCGAACTTGGGATGTTGTTGAACTGATCTATCCATACCTTTCCATCCATGGAGGTTTCTTGTTCTTTCCTCCGAAACTGTTAATAACTTTTTCTTCTTCTTCCCTTTTTTTTTTCACTTTCTCAGTAGTAATTTGTACACGAAGAAAATGAGTAATGGAGGGCTTTTAATACGACGGCGATGACGAAGAAGATGACACTGAATCCAAGAGGAGAAAAAAGAAAAAAAAAAAGGAAAACTGTGGAAAAGATTCTCTGAGGTTCTTCAATAATGACACTCAATTTTTGGATAAAAGATGATAATTGTATATATCTAAAATTTTAAAAATATATATATAATAAGTAAATTTTTTATTGTTATAAATAATAATAATTTTTTATAATTATTATCTTTATAAATTAATAAACAACTCAAGAAATAATATACAGACTTGTCCTTAATTAATAAAGATGTTGTTTTCGAAATTAAATTATTAAAATATTATATTAAATAAGTGTTATTTTTCTTATGAATTTTAAATAAAATTTTGAATATACAATAATTTATAAATTACTTTGATATATATATACGTAAACATACATATTATATAAGTAATTTTGTATGCTTAATTTTTACAAAAATTTTTTAAGTAATGAGGTTGTGCACCAACAGCTTCCCTGATATGTTTACTTGCCCACATAATTCTTATCTCCCAAATCCCAACATAAATAAGAAGAAAACAAAATATTAAAATGGTATTTTTCAAAAGTTCATTTTTTTAATAATGCACTATATATATTTTTTAATCGCATATCTTTTCTTCTTGTTTTCACATTAGTGAATCAAAACCACAACTGTCACTTACTTTGACCCGTGGCCTCCTCCTCCTATAGCCTATCACCACCACACACCCACACACACTCTCTTTCTCTCTATCTGTTTTCTGAAGAAGAAAAGGTATGGAGAGATAAGAGCAGAGAAGAGAAGAGACTCTTGTCATGTGTTATTTGCTTTGGCAAACCCTAATTCTCCATTGTCAACCTATATGTAGCAAAAAGAAGCCAAAAAGGGGTTAATTCTTTTATCTCTCTCTTTCTTTATATCTCTGTCTCTATATCAGTTGCTGTAAGTGAAACCCATCCAAACCATCAATTTCATGATCCGTGGGCTGTTTATTCCATTCTTTCTACATACCCTTTTGCACAAAGACAGAGAAAAAGCAAGTCTTGGTTTCAGATCAGAGCTTTAAAGAGAGCTAGCTAGCTTATGTTGGGTACTACTTTCTGATAGCTTACTCTCTTTATCCTCTTCTCTTCCAAAATATCTCTATCTCTTTCTTTCTTTGCTTTGTTGTTTCGTCTTCAACAGAATCTGTGTTACAAGAAAGTTTGTGTCTCTGTCTTTTCATTTCTGTAGCTCTCTGTCTCTGGAGGAGAGAATCAGAGAAACATGGATTCTGGTAATAGTGGAAGTATGCAATCTTCAAGTGGTGGAGATGAAGAGTTTGACTCACGAGCTGAGTCGATCTCGGCTTTCTTGGGTAACAATAACAACAGCCCTTTAAACCATACTGCTGGTTCCATGTCCAACCCGCCGCCGCAGCAGCCGCCGCCAACGGACCACCACTACTACCACCACCACCCTTCTTTATCGTCATCTATGTTTGACCCTTTATCGAACTACTTCGATCCTTTGTCTAGATCACCCGCACCACCACTCACCAACCCGAATTCCCTCCTCAATCTCGATGCTGTCTGGTCCAAGAACCTGAGATCTGACCCGAGTTGCACTGATCTTGGTGGCTTCATGGCCACTTCTTCTTCACCAACCCAACAGCTCCTTACCAACCAAACACAGAGCAGAACTAGTTTCAGTTCTTCACAGGTCCTGCCGGGAATAGAAAGTACCAATCCTCGAGTTTCAAGCTCAAATGATCAGACCAACAACAACAACACTAATCGCAATCCCAAAAAACGATCCAGGGCTTCAAGGCGTGCACCTACTACTGTTTTGACCACAGACACCAACAATTTCCGAGCCATGGTTCAGGAGTTCACTGGTATTCCTGCACCACCCTTCACATCCTCACCTTTCCCAAGAACAAGACTCGACCTTTTTGGCAGTGCCTCTGCTTTAAGATCAGCAACTTCCCATTTGGACCCTTCGCCAACGCCACCACCACCGCCGCCGTACCTTTTAAGGCCCTTTGCTCAGAAACTCCAACCACCGCCTCCGCCTGCTTCGTCGCAGATAACACCTTCTTTCCTCTCTTCTTCTTCTTCAGCTTCTATTATTGACGCCATAGCTTCGACTACCACCTCTAACATCAATACGACTGGTACTAGTTCCAACACTGTCACTACTACTACTAATTCTTGTTCAACTTCCGTTAACTACCAACTACCTTCTGATTTAGGCCTCTTCAAACAGCAGTCACAGAACAATCTATTCAACATCAACATGCAAAACCCAATTCTCAATTTCCACCCTCTCCTCCAATCTCCTCCTCCTAAGTACCCTCCGATTCTTGGCACCAATAAATCCCAACAACAAGGTCCATCCTTGGACCTTCCGTCCAGTGTTTCGCACCTCAAAATGGGTGGTTTCGAAGACTTCGGTTTGAGCCATGGTCATATCAACACAAACCCCACCACTCTTCAAAACATGGTATCGCCATCATCGGACACCTCCACATTGCGGAGGAGTGACAACAATTCGCAGAACTGGGCAGATGGAGTTGGGTCAAACGAGGGTGATCATCAAGCTCTCTTGAGGTCCATCAATGCAAACAGCTACAACAATTCGCAGCGAATCACCAACGGGAAAGCTCACTACTCGGTTCCTTCATCAGATTTTCATGGCGATAAGGCCTCAGAGAATGTAGGTACAAGAAGCGAAGGAATGGTGGAGTCATGGATTTGTTCTTCAGATTGATCAGTAAGCAGCGAACACACATACATACATGTATCCGAAGCATGAAAAATGGCGGTGAGTATCTTGATCAATGCATGAAAGAGAAGAATATTTCTTGTGTCTCTTCATCTAACATTCTCAGTCAACCATGAATTAGAACTTTTTTTTCTCTTAATTATATGTAAATAATAGCATGTTAATTTTCTTCAGACAATAACCTTATATTTCTCTAATCATTATACATCCATGTACAGAACCCATGATCTCCTCAAATTGTAGTGTCCCATTTTAGATTATATCTGTATCTAATCGAAATGTATTTGTCTTTTTGTTGAATTACTTGTTTGAATCAAAGGGTTTAGGAAAAAGAAAAAAAGAAGAGCCATTACAAGTTCATCCTACACACTTTGGATCCTCGTTCCTTCACTTAGTTCGATTGTGTTAATGATATTATGTTAGAACTAAGTTAATTAGTTCCTTATTTACTTATTTGATTTTGTTTTTTGAGAGTTTAATAATAATAAATAGGAGTGATTGGTGGCGGGATTTGGGGAATCCTTAGGCGCCGCCAATCTTGTTTAATGAGTAGTTCGATATGTTCCCTTGGGATTTTGTCTTCTTTTTGACTAATTCATGTTTTTTTAATTACATGTTATGGTTTTTTATTGTATTAATTGTATTTTTTAAGTTGTATTAATCCACTAAATGAGGAAATTGATAATGCCCTTGTCTTGGATTCTTAATATTGTGCTAATTGTATTTTTTAAGTTGTATTAATCCACCAAATGTGTTTGAAGTAATATATAAATATAAGTGTCAATAAGTTCTTGTATTATACGTACAAGTTGACATATTCTTGTATTTATTGCATGTCCTCTCAAAACGTTAATATTAACAAAAGAAATTAATTTCTTTCAATTCTAATTAAATAGAAATTTATTACATAGTAATTTAAGTGGTTGGAGGAGCTTTTTTATTTTTTATTTTAGTATTCAAGATCTCATGTTCAAGTTGCATAGACTTTAAGAGTTGAGACTTTTCAATGTTAGAGATGCTCAATTCTTAAAAATTTTGGTCTTGAAACAACACAACTATTTAACTATCCCATTGTTTGTTTCGATAAAATAAATATTTGTTTGGAATTTGTAAATTATTATATGTAATTAATAAATTGTTTAATACTTATTAAAAATATTGAATTTTAGTTTGTTTATTAAAAATGAGAAATTTCCTTGAAAAATGTAAAAATCGTTACCTGCTTAGCAAGTTTTATTGTTTATTTAAGTCCTTTTTAATTAATTAATTATCCTACCATATCTCCTTGAACTTATTAAACTACAAGTCGTCTTTCTCATGGAAACTACCGTTGACTTTTGTTATCTTATATATACAAATATATAAGAACAAGTATATTTACTAGTACTAATATTCAAATATAAATATTTCTTTTTTTGCGCCATAAAAGGGCTCATAAAACTTTTTTTTCTTCATTAAAACCATGAAAGTGGGTATCAAATGAGATATTCTTTCCCGCCAAAACTCCATTGATAAGTACCTCCAACCACCGCATAAGCTCCTCCTAAAGTTCTCCAATTCTTAAGTTACATATAAAGGGCAAATTAAAAAGTGGACAAAAAAGAAAGTTGACAAATCAAAAGCACACCTTCTCTGAAACTGTTGTGATTATTATTATAAATTTAATGTTGAAGAAATCGATATTGTGTATGATATAGCCAAAAAGTTGACAATCTTTTTGCATTGATTGATAGATCATGATGTTTTTCACTTCAATTATCGAAAACAAACTTCGGTTATTTAAACTTTTGAAATGTAGGGTTTCAAGAAATTTTGTATTTTTTCTTTTCTGTCTTACAATTGATTATTAATGTTAAAAACTAGAAAGTTAAATCGGTACAATAAAAAATTTAAGGTTTAAAAAATTTAATTGATAGTAGATTATCATAAAATGGATTAAATATTGAATAAATTTAAGGAATTAAACATGATTGAAAAAGATTATTCTTACCCATAAAGAAATTGAGATTTAATTAAAAAATTATAAATAAAAATTAAGACTATATTAATTAATAAAAAATCAACCGATTAATTAATAAATTGATTATTTTTAACAATACAAATTATTAAAATAAATCGAAGTAAAAAATTAAAAATTGAACTAAAAATTAAATGATTTAAAATTTTTACAATTAAATTGATGAAATTAATTATAATTTTTAATCTTTACCCTTTTTTTAATCAAAAGTGGAGACAAATGTACAATTCATAATTATTATGATGAGTGATTGTACAAGATTTTGGGACAGTCTTTTATAAAGGTAACTCTTACTTTTTCACTTACATTGCCATATTTTTTTAAAAAAATTGTAAAAATTCTAATGATTAGAGCATGGGATTTTGTGAGATTTAAGCTGCTTGGTGATTTTCTTTATTTTATTTTATATTATATTATTTTTGGAGTTGGTTCATGGCAGTGAATGAGCTGGTTTTTTAGCTTTTAGCCATGATGTCTCATCTCTCTGACTAAAGCAGCACTCAATACTCAAAAGCACTCACTCACTCACTCAACCCACAACCCCATATGTGCTCTGCTCTGTGTTAAAAAGGCTGAAATAGTTAGTGACAAACTGGCAAAAGGCATCAATCTCTTTCTCTCTTCATCTATACTTTTGAAAGGTACCTAAAAGGCTAAAACCCTACATTTTTTAGCCAAAATCAAGAAACTTTTCTAAGAATGGTGCAACTTTGCAGCCTTAATTTTTATGAGTAGAATGAGTAAATTGATGATTAGATATAATAATTTACAAATTATATGTTTTTTTAATAAGATGTCATATAAATTAATAATTTAAAATTAAATAATAAATGTCATTTAATTGAATATGTAAGTTATTATGTTTTTACTATCAACAACAATTCAACTTTTTTTTTAAAATAATTAAAATTTAAGTATAAAGACGTCATTTTAATTAATTAAAAATTTTATTATTAAAGAAAATAATATTATTTTATTTAAAATAGTGACATTATTTTATTAGAATATGTTCAAATTTAATCGACTCTTTTAAATCTGATTTATATTAAAATTTTATTGACTCTATCGTTTTAAAATTAAATTGAATGTTTTAAAAATTGAATCAAAAGTTAAGCCGGTAAGAAAAGAGATTTAAGGTTTAACCAGTATTAGACTGTCATAAAACCGGTTAAATATAGAATAAAATTAAAGAATTAAAAATATGATTAAAAATTATTCTTACCTTTCGAAGAATTTAAAGTTTAATTAAAAAGAGTTTATAAAATGAAAACAAACTGATTTATTTCAATTTATAAGAACTTATTAGTTAATAAAAATTGACTGATTAATTAATAAATTGATTGATTTTTAATAACAAAAGTTATTAAAGTAAATTGAACCGCAAAATTAAAAATTAAACTAAAAAGTTGAATAATTCAAAGTTTTTACGATTCAACTAATAAATTATCTCTAAATGATCAATCCCTTTGATCATCTTTCAAGTTATTAAAGAAAAAGAGAATTTTGACCCAAAAAAAAACCTCTTTAATTAATAAAGACAAAAATATAAAAATTTTAAATTAATAAATACATAAGATAAATAAATTCCACCGATTGAACCAAGAAGGCAAGTTGTCTTACTTTTGAATCCTTAAAAAAAGGGGCTCAACCCATTCCTTCCCTCGCTTGTCCACCTTGCATATATAAAAATACCCCATACAGGAGGAAGAAGACAAACTTTGTAATTAGCAGAACCATTTTAGTTTTAAATTTATATGATTAGAAGTAGTAAAATATACACAAAAGGGTTTGGTTTGGTGAGATGATCCCAACAATACAAAACCATATTCATTGCTTTTTTGACCAGTGTGGGTGTTGAGCTTTATTATAATGCTCAGAACCCCAAAACTGCTGTATGGGTTCTTAAAGACGCTAAGTGCCTAGAAATGTTACACGTGTCTTACCCCAAACCCAATGAGATATATAGATTTTTCTATATAATATAATTTCTTTTTTTTCTTTCCACCTTTTTGTGGTCCACCCTTTTGAAAGATGAACTAAGGTCGTTGAACAACAATGAAAGTCATAACAGTGACCATGCTTAACAATATCTTAGTCGCTAATGATGGTAATTAAGGGGTAATAATCAAATTGGATTCTTGCTTGCTTGATGACTTGTTAACTATCGGTTGCGGTCACGGGTCCTTTGGAACACTAGGACTAGACATTGAATTGAAAATGTAAAATAATTCGAGTTTAATTCAATTTTATTTAAAATTAACAAAAAATTTATTATAATTAGAAGTTAGACTAAATTTGAGTTGAAAAAATTTACATATAGTTTAATTCAAATTATTGTTCAAAATAATGTTATTTTAATAAGTAGGATTGAATTATTTTGATTTATTTAACTAAATAATATTACTCTATTAAAATTTAAAATTTTAAGAAATTATATCATGTAAAATTTTATCTGGCCTATTTTCTATTTGATTTTAGATCAGTGAATAAAATTTATTGTAATTAAGAGTGAAATCAAATTTGAGTTAAATTTTTAAAATTTCAAGTTTCGATCAAATTGAAATTAAGATTTTAATAAGTTTGATGATATTATTTTCACCAATTTAATTAAACAACATTACTCTATTAAAATTTGAAGAATCCCATCAAATTTTATCTCTCACAAATTTGACAATATAATATTATTTTATAAATAACAATAATGACAACAACTTATGAGATTCTTGCTGAAATGCAGAATCTGAAAAGATTCAATAATATACAGTCTTATTTTTGCAAAGAAATTACTCCACTAGACAATAACATTTTAGAAATAGATAAAACAAAATTTAATTGACTTTTTCCGAGCTTGCCAGCCTTGTTTGACTAATTAATATCCATACATTAAATGGGAACACATAATTGATTCCATAAATAATTGCTAGTTCTCACAGTTTTTGCATTTATTGGTGAATTAATAAAGACATTTTAATCTGTCAATATTAATCAGATATTAAATTTTCTATCGATTTAAAAATATTAATTTATTCATGATCGCATCCAATAACACAATTTTGTAATTATATACGAATTACGAGTTTTATTAATAAAGAAAAATATTAAATTATTATTCTTCACTTGGTTATAGAAATTGGCGTGGACTGGCGGATAAATATGATTCAATTATTCATATATTTTGACAATTTTATTATATTTTCTACAATACTTTAAAAATTAGATAGGTTTAAAAAATTTAACCAGTATTAAATCGTCATAAAATTAATTAAAAATTAAATTAAATAAAAAATTTAAAAATTGAAAGTTTGATTAAAAAAACTATTAAATAAAAATTAATAAGTGTATTTTAGTCTATAAAAATAATTAATTTACAAAAAATAACCAAATTAATTAATAAATTGATTGATTTTTTACAACAAAAACTATTAAACAAAATTGAAAAGTTAACTGATTTAATATTTTTATTGTAAAAATGATCGAACCGGTTTAATTTTTAAAACCATGATTTTCTCTAGTAAATATGTTCAATAGACTCTTTCAAAAGTTGAACAAGATTATACTAAATTTGACCCATGTTGCTTGAGATGGGACCTTACCATATTGTTTTTAACATGGTCCATAATTTAATTATGCAAAAATTAACTTAACTTAATTATATTTTATTGACTTATTAAATAAATTATTTAAAATTTATAGTTTATAAAATATGACCTAAATGTATATGTTTATTTGTTTAATCTCTATAATTTAAATGTAATATTTACAAATTTTAATAACATAACAATAAAAATTATTGAGTATAGGTTATTAAATAATTTATTTAACTCGTTTAGTTTGTTAAAATATCATATATTTTCTAATATACATAAAAATAAATTATGAATTTCTTATAATTAAAAAATTATTTGACTTATTCCAGGTATACCCATTTATATCTTTTATATTATTTTTTCTTAATAAATTATATTTATTTTTATATTTTTCATAGGTAGAACATAAACATTTTTTTTCTTTTTTTCTTTTTCTCATGTTGCTTTCTTACCATCCTATGTAATTATTACTTGTCCATCTTAAGAGGTCGGAGGTGATTTTCATGAAGTCCACATTTGTCTGCCACCATACATAGCAAATGTAAGCAGACAAAAATTTAATTATTCTTATATTGGTCTCCTACAAGAAATTATAATTTTATCCATTCCAACTTTAAAGCATGTAAGCATCCCTTTCTTATTCATTAATTAAGCTAATGTAGAATAATTATTAGAGTTGGTAGTTAAATTCTACTCCAAAAATAAAATTTAAATTAATTAATTCTAAATGAAATGATCGATTTAATATAATTTAAGATTTGATTAAGTTTAATTTAAAATATTAAATTTAAATTAATTAATTATGAATATAAGATGATGGATTCAACTTAATTTAATATGAATTTTAATTAAATTTGAGTTTGATTGACAATTTGAATATATTATAACTTTTTAAATAAATTTCTCACACCATTCACCATACCTAACAAGTACTCAATTTCTAAAAAGTTATTTTACTTCCACTAGCAATGAACATGATGGCAATGAATGTGGTTTTGGTATTGCTAATTATAGCCCAACAATGGAAAGAAGTCCTTGCTAAATCATTTCTATGTTATTGCTAAATGAATCCCACCTTTTCAAGCTATTGACTTATTTTGCTAGAGTTACATAAACAAATAGGGATGACAATAAGGCGGACTGGGTTAGATTAGCTCAAGCTTAAGTTTGGATCAATAGTTCTTCTAAACTTTGAGTTCGATTGGAGGTACCAGAGCCCGAGCTTTTCAATTTTCTCTGTCAAGAATTGAATTTACCAATTACTTAAAATGAACTTGTAAAATATTTATTTATTAATCAGTAAATGATTCTATTTATGTGACACAGTAAAATTTATTATAATTAATTTTTTAATAAATTAAAAGTTTAAATATTTAATTGATATTTTTAATAAATTTTAAAAATTTTACTTTTTAATAAAATGGTAATGATTGTAAATTGGTTGAAAAGAACAAACGCATGTGGAAATTGTCTCCCTTTAAAAGCCCACACCGCTGGGAAGTTAGCGGGCCATGTTGACATTGAGAATGTGCATTGCCTAATAATGACAAACGGTAATGTGGGCCCTCGTGAAAGCCTAACCGTCCTTTCCATCATCATGTGCTTCCCTTCATCACGATGCCATTCACATGAGGCCCATATCATGGAAATCGTGGCTAGTGACTCAGCTTGTGGAGCCCGCATATATTAGGTTTAATAAAGTAAACGCGAATTAATAAAATTAACGAATCAAAATCTAATTAAATTTCAAAATAAAAATCAGAATAATTTAATTTGGCTTAATCCGCTTTCAATCTTATATGTTTATTTATTTATTACAATATTACATTATATTTTATTAATTTTTCTCTACTTTTTAATATAATATTAATTTTAAAATTAATAAATTATAATAAAAATTGTAATAATTTTATTTTAAGAAATTAATAATAGTTTCTTATATTAAATTATTATTTTGACTATGAGATTATTTTTTCACAATAAATATTTGAAATATGATAATTTGTATAGTGGTCTCTATCCATAAATACATCATATCCTTACATTTAATCTATTTACATGTAAATGCTTTAATCTTTTTTAATTTATATTAAATAAATCATTGAGGTAAAATATATTTCAAAATAAATTAATCCAAAAAAAGAATTTTTATTTCACTAATTTGGGACTTTTGAGAATTTTAATGGTACGCAACTTTACTCTTAATTAGTAAACAAATTATTTTCAAAACTTAATCAAATAACTAATAACTAACTAAAAATGAAAATTTTGATATAACTAATAAGTAGAGGATTACATGTATTCAACTTCAACCTCGTTCTGTTTTATATCGAATCACCA
>JAOQMM010000171.1:19770924-19783758 GCA_027563515.1 Erythroxylum platyclados | reverse complement strand
GATTTGGGTCCCTTGCAATCTCAGCTAGGTAATTGTCCAATAGCTTAGCAACGATTGATTTTGCTGATATTGAGTGCATTTGTTGTTTTTCTTGTTGATGTATCAGAAAATAATCCAGAATTCTTTGTACCGCATCGACGTTATGCACTGTGCCTTCTTTAACCAGTCTGCACATATGTCAGTGACAATAAGCAAGACATAAGTACGACTAATTACTTGTGTTGGCATCCATTTCTATGGTGTTTCATAAAAGATCAAGCAAGAAAGAGATAGTGGAAAACTCACTTTGTCATTTTCCTTTGATCCTCACTTTCATAATTAGGGAGTAAAAGGTCATTAACTTTGGCACTCGCCAAAGTAATCCCTGCTCTTTTCTCTAACTCTGAAATCAAAGCTGGAGATACGCAATAAACCATAGCCATCTTTAACATCTTCAGTAGGAACTTACATGAAACAGCATCTTGTTGAGGAGGAAGTATGCTTACTAGGCTTTCAATAATAGTCTTTTGTTCCTTGGTGTGTCCAACACCCTCATCTTGCTTCTTCCCACTCAGAATACTGAACTGTAACTCATTTTTCCCATGCCCATAACTCTTTAGTCCTTCTAACTCCATATCCAAGCCTGGTAACCATCTGACTGCATAATGAATTATGCTTTGACCAATAACTTGTGGTTTTGCGCCCTTTGCCCTGATTGCTGTTATAATCCTCATGAAGTGATCAATGCGAAGTGTAGTCACATCATTATACCACCACCCTTCTTCACTAACCGTATCTCCAGTTGATGAATTCTCTGTGGAAGCCTTACGTGCAATTGAATCACAACATCTTCTGACAATTTGCAAGTTTTCAGCCCATGGAGATAGATTTTCACAAGACTTCAGAATAGTGATTGTATCTTTCCAGGAAGATAGGAGTATGAACGAAAGAAATGCTTCCGTCTTTGAGATAAGATTTCCATCTTCAAATTCTTCGCTCATCTCTAGGAATTCAGAGGCACATCTTAGTGGAGCTATGTTACTGGGGTTTAAGTCCAAAGGAAGATCATAACAGTATTTTAGAATGATTTCAAATGTTTCAGATCCACCTGGGAAATTTTCTAGTTTAAGCTCATAGCCTAAATGTGAAATTGAAGGCTGAAGCTCCAGACGGCCTATGTAGCCACATTTGGATACCAGGAGATACTGTTACAGCAAAGATGAATTAGTTGACAAAAGTTATGGTTCTTTGCACAGAAACTTAATCTCATACAACAATTTGTTTGAAAACCATGCATTTTCTTGTATAAGTGAATTACCTTGTGGACTTTGAAAGTGACTTCTTGAACTTGAATGGTTAGATCTGTTGGGATTTGGGAACTGACAGACCTGCATGATCCCATCAGGGGGAGGAGAGAAGCATGATAAGTGAGACAAATGACCAGTTCTTTAAAAAAGGCAGCTGGATAAGGTAACAGGACTAGTTATTTGTGAGATTTATAAGTAAATACTTACTGCATCTTACAACTAACAAACTAATACTGGTGCAATATGATTACTAATTTATCTGCTAGAGAGATGATTGATTTGAGCTTTACCATGATTGTTCTTTCTTCTCAAAATTATCGGCTATGACCATGGCTCTGTTGGGAACTATGATGCTTTGATCATAAACTCTGTCCATTCCATTAGAATCACTACCTGGGCTTTGTGATTGAGCTACAGATAGGTTTTTCATGGTGACTTAACTTGAGCTATGAACATGTTACCTATAATACGATTTGGTTGGTTTATTGACATGATAAAGAGCTTGTGGGCGTCTCCGGTCTCAGTAAATGCGAACATTGAGTTTGTGGCTAGAACCTAGTGTTGTATAAGCTGGTGGGCTGTACATATCGTTCCTGTCCTTGTTTCTGCACATTGTGCTTCATAAAATTCGATAGATATCACTCAGACTTTAGGGAACAGAATGTTAGGAGTTTGTATTGTCAATTTCTCAACCACATAATTGTGTCCTGGGGCCAGAATGCTATAATTGTGTGGCTCCAACCTTATAGATGCTTTCTAGACTTCTTTTTTGAAGTGTCTCGCTTTTGCAAGCCAATATGAAATTATTGCTGAAAGGTTCTTGCATTACTATCAAATCAATTCCTTTCATGTTTTAAAAGCTTCTTCTTCACCATTGCATTACATTTATACGCACTTGATAGCATCTAATCTGCCTTCATGCATAAAAAATTTGATGAACCAATCGTCTCTGGTGAACTGGATCGGGTTATCTATCCTGTCGGGAAAAACCTTTGAAATGTTTGATGTTGGTTTTATAAAAACCTGAATCATGTTAAACTTTCAGCTTATGACTTACATTTATGTCTGAATATTATTTTATAAAAAGGAATTTAGACCATGGGTTGGAATAGAATTGTCATTAAATCGTGCTTACTGTTTGCATGTGGATCTTGCTTGTGATGGAGAAGGGTGAAAAAGAGACTGCATGTGCTCTTGCAACATAAACAGAGTTTCATATTTTAACAGGAAACAGAAATGAAAGTTATTATCAATTAGGAATAGAGCTGTATATTATTGAATCTCTTTAGATTTTACTTTTTAGTGAGATTTTTCCTAAATTATTATTATTGTTATTATCTGTCATAAAGGATGGCTTACACAAGAGTTTGAAAATTCAACTGTTAGAATTGTCAAATGCTTGTTTTTAGATCTACTGATATGTGGGGTTCTCAACTTTGTTTAAGCATTTTTATATTGTAGAGAATGCAGAAATGTTTAGCTAATTTGATCAAACCTTAATTTTTGTCAAAAATAGGTGCCTCTCACCTATTAAAAATTGAGTGTTTGAATTGGCCTGATTTAATACATTAATTGACCTTTTCTTTAGATATATAATTTATATTTAAAGTTTTATTCAATTTTATTATTATAAATTATGGGACAGTTTAATTTTAACATTTTTTAATTGACTAACTCTTTAACTTAATTTTTAACTTTTTAGTTCGATTTATTTTAATAACATTTATTGTTAAAAATCGATCAATTTATTAATTGATTGATCAATTTTAATAAACTAATTAATTTTTATAAGTTAAAATTAATTAATCAATTTTATTTAATATTCTCCTTTTAAAATGAAAATTTAAACTAAGGAAAAAAATTTAATCTCATTTAAAATTTTTGATTTTTAAAACATTAATTATAAAAGACATTTTCTTTGCGAAAACAAGTTGTACAATCATATAAATTACTCTATATGTCGTAGGGAGATGCTATAATGTAACCTTAGCACTTTAAATGTACAATTGCACCTGTCCCTTCCTAGCTAAGCAAAAGGCTTAGTATTAGCACATCTCATTTTCAAGCATGTGACGACAAATTCTAGAATATATTTATTTATGAAAATAAGAACATAAATTTTCGTAATTTTGTTTGATATAAGATAAAGGGATTCTAAATTTAATGGTGCTTAATTTTTTAGTATTTTTATTAAAAATTAATTTTTAAAATTTTTTTAATTTAGTAATTAATTAAAAAAATTTATATAAATTATATTTTAATAATAAAGCGTGAAACATTTTAAAAGAATTTTTAAAAATTAGTCATTAAATTAAACTTAAAAAGATTTGACACTAAATTTAAAAATTACTAAAAGATAAGACTTTATATATTTTTTATTTTTTAAATTTATTAAAAATTTATAATTTTAAAATTTTAAAGTAACTTTTTTAAAAATAAACATGATATAAACAAAAAAAAAGTAATAATAATTTAACATAACTATTTTAGGACACGAAAGTTAGTGTGCAGAGATGTGCTAAGACAGGGGCAGAAGAGGAAAAATAAGGAAATTTGACTAAGCCGCGCTTCTTCATGGTTGGCGGTTTCTCCTCGCCTTCCATTTAAACACGAACAAAGTTTTCTCCAGTCTCTGAGAAATTCTTGAATCAATCCTCATAGATTTTCAGATCTACACATTGAAAACCGAAATCAAAACCTAAAAGTTCGCATTTAGGATTTGCTCATATATAATTTATATATAGCGTTAATCGAATTATTGGGAAGAAGAGAAGATGGCGACTGTGTCTCCTCTGGCCAAGTACAAGCTGGTGTTCCTCGGCGATCAGTCGGTCGGTAAGACCAGCATCATCACTCGATTCATGTACGATAAATTCGACACGACTTATCAGGTATTCGGTCTGACGATCATTTGATTGATCTCTTAATTTTGTGAAGGTGTCAGGTGGATCAAATGATGAATGAAATGGATTTGGGAGATTTAAGGGCGTTTTGAGTGGTTTGAATGAAATAACTTGTTTGGATCTGTTTCCTGAGGGGAATTGTACGTGTTAAGTTTGTTGATCTGTTTCAGAGGAGTAGGGAAGTGTGGATTTATTGGGTGCTTTAGTGTGATAAGTTGTGTTGATTAAAGCTTTGATGGATGCTTAATTTGTTGAGTCATCGTTTTGATCGATCTTTCAGTTGCAAGATTGTTGCTTAGTGCTTTTTTCTTCTGACGTGCATTGCAGGCTACAATTGGAATTGATTTTTTGTCCAAAACGATGTACCTTGAAGATCGCACTGTTCGTTTGCAGCTCTGGTAGGTCGCTCTTTTCTCGTCTCAGGTTGATATGTATTAGTGAATTGCTTGATCTATTATGGTGATTGTTTGCTAACGTTGTGAGGAAACAAAATCTCTTTCGATCTTGGAAGAGAACTCTTTGAAATTTGATAGTTGGTTGACCACCTAAGCAAAGTCTTTCGTGAAATATTATAGCATTCTTGTCTTGTGCATTTGTCAAAAATATTTCTTGCACAAGGAATGAAGTTGAAATGTTTGGTCAGCATTTTTCATGGTTTCATAAGAAAATCAAGACATTGTGTCTAAGAGAAGGGTCAGTTGTTGAGTGAATAATACATGAGAAGTTTCAATTTTTGAGTCAGATTTTTCCTCTTCAACTACATTTCCTTTGATCTCCCAAAACCCCAAGTTCTTAGTGGCAACAAAATAGTTTTCTTCCTTTCCTTTTTATGTTTGATAAAATTTTGTGCTTAGGATGAAGATATAGTTGTGCTAATTATGCTGTTTCATTAACGATTTAGATGTTTGTGAAGAAAATTCTTTTAATTTTTTGTTCTCTAATTATTTAGAAACTATGTTCTCTGTCAAATTTTCTGAGTGCTATGATTTATGTGCTCATCCAATTTGTTCCTTAAGTGCTAATTTTTTTGGTTTCTTTACATACGTATTCTAGGTTTTCTAACAACTTTATTTGTTTGCACAGGGATACTGCTGGGCAAGAAAGATTTAGAAGTCTCATACCCAGCTATATCCGGGATTCTTCTGTTGCTGTAATTGTCTATGACGTAGCAAGTAAGTTGTTTTTAACTTTAAAATGCTTCAATTAATGGTAGATGATAAACTGCATATTTTGCAGATTAACATTGTTGTTGTGCTAGTTACAAACATGTGTTTCCTTTGCATGTTTAAGGCAAAATTTCTCTCCACTTCCTTTTGGGGGAACCTGCTGTTAATAGTTGAGGTTTCAATTTGCCTTAAAATCAACATCTTCCGTGTTCTGTACAGGTTTGCTTACCTGATGCTAAATATATTACTGATTCATTATTATGCAGATAGACAGTCTTTTTTGAACACTTCCAAGTGGATTGAGGAAGTACGAACAGAACGAGGCAGTGATGTTATCATAGTTCTTGTTGGCAACAAAACTGATCTAGTTGACAAAAGGTGAGATGACCCCATGGCGAAAATTGTCCTGATTTGTTCTCAGATCTCTTCAAAGGGTTTAAGTCAAGGAACCGATATTTTTTCTTAAAAAAAACACTGTTTTTCCATCTGCATATAAGTTCTCTATTATCCTTTACTGAAAAATGGCAAATAGAGCTAGGAACTTTATTGAAAAATGACAATAATAACTGTAATTAGATTGTACAATTAAGTTTTTCAACTCAGTGACATTTACGTCGATGTTGCATCTATTAAGTGTTTGAATGAGTGAGATATGAATGGCATGCATCCTTAAAAGCCTACGAAACATGCATTGTTCCACTGCTATTTTTGACTTTCTTTTGTAAATTTTGCTGGTAATCAATACTTAGTACATCCCAATCTGTTATTTTGTCGTTTTTTAAGCTTGAAATGTGTCTATAACTTCAGTTATTTATGTTGGTTTCACTTATGCAACTCTTTTTTATGATCAAAAAGGCAAGTTTCAATAGAGGAAGGAGATAGCAAGGCTCGTGAGTTTGGAGTTATGTTCATTGAAACCAGTGCCAAAGCAGGATTTAATATCAAGGTCAGAGACATTATTTAACCATTATTAATAAACTTTAAAGCTTGTCAGCTGTCATTGCCTTTTCTTTTTGTCTAGTTGCTTTAGATCTTCATACGACTTTTCTAATTTTGGACGCAAATTGCAGCCTCTGTTTCGCAAGATAGCTGCTGCTTTGCCAGGAATGGAAACACTTTCTTCAACAAAACAAGAAGACATGGTTGATGTTAACCTCAAGCCCACTGTCAGTTCATCCCAGACAGAGCAACAAGGAGGGGGTTGTGCATGTTAAGAGTTCATTTTAGATCAGATAGAGAAAAGAAATCCAATACCCTGATACACCATTTACATTTCCAATACATGGCAGATGCTGATTTTGACATGAACTCTACTCATCTGTAGATTCTTTCACTGCGTCATCAGGTTTCAGAGTTCCGGGGGGCATAATGCCTATATTTATTTCCTGCCAAGTTCACATTTTGGATCCTACAGGCTGTTCTCTTGTTCATTACTCCCCATTCTTCTTTCTATAACCATTATTTATGCATTCTCGTGTGATTATCATAACTTGTCATGAAAGATTTAGTCAATTTGCTTGATCATTTATACATCAATACTGTTTTATGCTTTTGATAAATGGTAACTAGATGCTGACCTGCTAGGAGCTTTGTACATATTATGGTCTACTAGTAAAAAATTTACAGGACTAGAAGAACCATCTTATTATCACTTGCACATACTTGTAATCGAGGCTCACCGGTGGTTAAGCATTGAGATAGTTCCCTCGCAGGCGCCAATTGACGGGGTAATTTTTCGGGTATGTGGGAAACCACATTTGCCTAAGTGCTTTGAATTGCTAGTTACTAGTTTAAACAGAACTGGAGCATAGTTACTACTATATTTACAGAGATCAGAACAGGAACACTTGATCAGTTCAAATCAAAGGCTCAAAAGGGAACTTCAACAGCAGTCTTCAAGGAAGACAACTAAAGAAAAAAGTAACTTGAAACATGTAACTATAATCTAAGAAGCCAAAACCGTTAGACATTAACGAAACCCTCAACCGTCTGCCTCACTCTTAATGTCAGATATATCAATATCAACGTCCCGAGGCTTGACCTGTTTCAAAAATACAGAACACAGAAGTAGGTGGTTAGAACGAAGGCATGGAAACAGGTGATAAAGAGATCATAAAGCAACACTCTTGTTCCTTTTATAGAGTGTGTAATTGCTTGTCAGTTCTCCCCCTACGAACTGCTAGATGATGGACGGATTGATATCATAGTCTCGGTTCTAACCGACTTCTAACTTAATCTGGTTTATTCTGTGTTGCTTCTTCATTATTTGTAACAGTTCTTTTCTTATCGAATTGCAATAAGATCAAATCAGCATTACATGCTCTATGTAAAGCCAACTGCATTATCAGCTTAATCTTGTGACATGCTAGGCAACAGAAATGCATACTCAGATCCCACACTACTGTGGAGCTGAAGAACATAGCTAGTGAAAAAAAGAAAGCTAAAACTTGCGTATATTTGGCTAGTGAATCCAGAACTTACAGAATTGAGAACAGGAGAGCAACTTTTCTTGAATTAAATGATGCTGTTCGCTTATATCGTCTCAGTCTGTTGTTAGGTATATCTTGAATCCTCTCCGTAAATGACTTATCTGTCAAATGCAAGTGTTAAAAATCACAAAACAGAATTACAAGCACATTCAAATTAGATTAACCCTAATCTAGAAACAAGAAATTCAATAGAATCAAAGGAAAAACCAGGATGTTGTGTAATAGTTAACGCCAACAGCAGAAGGAATGAAGCATAGGTTAACAGCACATGCATGACTTTTCGTAAAATGCGATTCAATACTGAAAGAAAGATGCTATATGTAAACACTAACTAACAAAGTAAACAACAACAACAACAACAACGACAACATCTTAGTAAAAGTTCCGTTAATACTCGGAGTTTGTGAAGGTCCAAAAATATGCAACCTTATTTTTAACTATTACGGGGTTAATACTAACAATATTTCCCCAAGTCAGTATGGAAATGACCAGTCCAATTGGTCATGCCTTAGTATGGCAATGTTATATACCTAATGTTGAGCTCTGATCTGGAAAAAGCTGCATAAATCCGTGGGTTGCTTTCAGGCTTGTTTGTCTCTCCAGCATTCCCTGCAAATTAAGTCGATGAATTCAAGCATAGCAAATGGATAAAGAGGAAGATTACGACACTACCAAATCACTGAGAACTTGATAACAGAATAATCACTTCCATGGCACTCTTGATCCTAAATACAAGCAACATTTCGAAACTATCCATTATTCAAAATGAGTAAGTTCTTACCTTCAGGAGACCCTCGCTTTTGATACTTCCAGTTCCAGTAGTTTCCTCATCGAATTTAGTCTTTCCATTACTTTGGAAGTCGATATCCATATCAACAATGCAAGGCGAATATGCTTCTGCATTGTCCATCTGTAAATTAACCAAGTTTCGGCAATTCAATTGAGGATCTATGCAAATCTTGGTTTTTGGTGGAAGGGGAAGTTCTACAAAGCTTAGAACAGCTACTTCTGATGCACATTCCAGACTACTGTTTCCTCCACCGGCTAGCATTGAAACACTATAGACATTTTGATCCTGTATCAAGGAAGGAATTTTCAAAAGAGACACATAAACAAACGGTCTTATTTATTCAGGAAACAAGAATGTCGGAAGCATATAGTTTCCTTGTACCAATCAAAGCCTAAAACCAAACTCATTAGCTGTTACTGTTGAGGTAATGAATCAGAACAGCAAAAGACAAGCTTACAGTGGAACAGTGAAAGGAGCAATTGTCTTCCACCGAAAGGGATGCCTCTTCAAGAAGTAAAGGCACAACATCTGATATCTCAACAGAAGAACACACCCCATTACTCACACTAGCATTGATTGTAAAAGGAAATCTTTACTCGAATGAGATGAGGATAATTACCTAAAGAGCAATGCTCATTCCTCTCACCAAAACTCGCTTGCTTCAGAAACTGAAATCAAAAACAACACAAAGACCAAAAAAAGATCAATTTTGATCCAAAATGCACCTGAAAAAGCAGTAAACTTTCAGTTCCAGAAGATGAAAAACAAAACATGCTTTGCTTCCGAGAAAATGGAGAGCGAAATCTTTATAAAAATTTTGGAACTTGAGGAGCAATTGATGAAAAAAACAGGAAATTCAGACAACATGACTTGGATCTCTGCTGAATAAGAAACACTTTGCATCAATGCAGCTAAAATTTGTTTTCCTTCCAAGAAAACAGGTTGTTGACAGATACTTACACCATCTAAACAAATTTAAGAAAAAAAAGAAAAAGAAAAAGAGATCTAACCTCATTGCGGGGACCAGAAGCAGCCATAACAAAGATGGACTGGTAGCTAAGCTTTTGCTTACACAACAAAAATGGTGACTACCCAATTACTAAAACTTGAAGATAACAAAGAAATCTTCACATACAGAAGTCAAAGAGAGAAAATGAGAGCGACCCAGAAAGAGATGACTCGCGGGCTTGGGGGTTAGATGCTAACTTTACGTTGAAGATGAAGAGGAGAGCTGTAATCTGAGCGGAGCTGACAAGGAAGCTCCTGATTGCGACACTATCCTTAAACGACAAAATCATTTTCAACTTTCTTTGAAGTTGCTAATATTATGATCCTTTTTATGACCTAATTGCCCTTTACAATTTTATTATTCTTTAATTACTTAATACATAGCAAATTATTTTATATATTCTTATCATTTGCCAGGATTAAAAATCTCAGCTCAATTATAAAATTTTTGAATTAATTAATTTTTTATTCTGTTTTTAACTTTTTAATTTATTTATTTTATAAATTAAATTAAATTAATTAATTTTTATTTAATAATATATTTTTAATCATTAAATTTTTTGTTTTTTTAGTTTAACTTCCAGATCAGTTTTGTAAATAACTGTTATTTTAACGTTCACATAAAATTTTGATTCTTTTAAAGTTTTTGTAACAAAATTTTATTAAATTCAAATTCTAATTTAACATTTTTTATGCAAATTTTTAATGAATTATGAAACATTCTTGTATTAGTATGAATTATTAGATAACGATATATTGTCTAAATTTAATAAAATCCATGTCTTTTTAAAAATTTAAATAAGTTATTGTATTATTTGTCAACAAATGTTATTTGATTTTATTAATTGGATAGATCCACCAAAAAGATTTACTTAATGCTAAACTCAAAATTATAAACTCAAAATTATCTTATCTTATCAAATTTATGTTCAATGGATAAGTCCTACTTTATCAAACTTCAAATTTTAAAAATATTTAATCTTATCCATCTAAAAAGATATTGATAAATTATATAAGGATATAATTTCATCTTATTTTATGGTACAAACTTATTTTGTTTTGTTGTTATAATGCTTAGTTTATTTTATAATTTCTTTTTTTCTATAAACATTTATTTATTTGTTTAATAATTTTAATATGAAAATATTATCCCTTATTTGTATTAATCAATGTTTTCAAAATCGGACATGAAGTTAAGCCGATAAACCAAGAGATTTGAAATTTAAAAAGGTATTAGACTGTTATAAAATCAGTTAAAAATTGAATAAATTTTAAAATTTTAAAAAATAATTGAAAAAATTGTTATTACTTATGAAAATTTTGAAGTTTAACTTAAAAAGATACTATTAAATGATTAATTTATTTTGGTTGAAAATTTATTACTTTAATCGATTAATTAATAAGCTTATAGATTTCTAATAAAAAATTTATTAAACTAAATCAAATCGAAAAATTAAAAACTGAATCGAAAAATTTTTCAGTTTAAGATTTTCACTGTTAAATTAGTGAGTTAGTTTGATTTTTAAAACATTAGTATTAATTATAAGATGGGAGTTTGGACTAAATTTTTTTAAATAAACTTAAAAAATTTGGAATTTTATTTGAGTTTTCAATTTTTTAAATATTTAAGTTTACAATTATACATTTTTAATTTTTAAAATTTAATTCTGATATTTATTATTTTGAAATAAAAAGATAAATAACACCTTACAAGACGCAAACACCAAACCGAATCAAACCCCACTCCGCAAATACCAAACTTGTTCGGTTGTCAGGTTGCATATTGATTGTACCAAAGCTTCTGAGGCCTCATCTCACAAATTTCTAAATAAACCTTATTCAATAATCTTTAAAGAAATTAGGGATGGCATTTTGAAACGACTTGTCCGCTCGCCCTAGCCTGCTTTTGGTTGGGTTGGTTGGATCGAGGGCCGGGCCACCAGCCAAGAGCTAGGTGCGAGTTGGGATTATCCCGGCCTACGGTTCGATCGGAATGCACAAAACAATTTTGAAACGACTTGTCCGCTCACCCTAGCCTGCGTTTGGTTGGGTTGGTTGGGTCGAAGGCCGGGTCACTAGCCAAGAGTTAGGCAGGAGTCGGGATTATCTCGGCCTGTGGTCTAATCGGAATGTATAAAACGATATCGTTTTGTTAAAAAACAACATCATTTTATCTAAGCCAACCTGACCCATCCAGTGATCCAGTGGCTATCCATCCTTAAAAGAAACTCATAAATTCTTGGGATCCTTTTCTCTTTTTTTTTCTTTATTTATTTATTTCAACCTAACTCATAAAATTCCTTATATTTAAAAAAAAAGTCATTGAAAATTTTCCAAATTGGATATATAATTTGGTTGCATATTCAAAAATCCAATCTTATCAAAAATATTTTTATGTTTGAAATCTATATAACACAATAAGAAATTGGAAATACCAAATACAAGTCTTTAGTGTTCTAAATATCAATGATTTTTAAATTAATAAGGAAAAAAGTTTAAGGTTCAACCCATATTAAACTATTATAAAATCAGTTGAAAATTAAAAAGTTAAAAAATTAAAAAATAATTCAAGAAAGCTATTCTTATTCTTCTATAAATTTAAAGTTTAATTAAAAGAAAACATTGTTAAATAAAAATTAATCAATTTAATTTAATTTATAAAAATTATTAGTTTTAAAAATTGAATGATTTTTAATAATAAAAATTATTAAATTAAATTATACCAATAATTAAAAATTGAATTAAAAAATTTAAAATTTTTAATGTGAAATCGATGACCCTAATTTACTTTTTTATCATTATATTATTTTTGTTTAATTTATTTTCACCTTATTAAAATATATAAAAGTACAATAATGATAATGAGTTAGACAAATAAATAAGTAAATGTCAGGTCATCCGTCCTTGGGACATGACACCTTGTGAATTGTGATATGAAAAAGGTATCCTTGATTTTTCATGTCAGATTCAGCGATAGGACGTGAAAAAGATATATATATATATATATATATTTATAGCAATTAATGTAGGTTACAATTATATTTACTGAATTAAAAAATACGAGTAAAAATTCAAAATTTATCCAAATTATCATTTTCTTGGTATGCATTACATATATAATTATTTGAAATTAAGAATATATTTATCGTAAAAACACTAACTTTATCATGTGACGGAAAATTAAAAAATTAC
>JAOQMM010000171.1:19726726-19737618 GCA_027563515.1 Erythroxylum platyclados | reverse complement strand
ATAATATTACCCTTAAGGTAGCTCCTATCATTAAGTAAGAGTTATGTTAGGTTCTGGAGTTTATTAATAGAGCACTGCCTCTGAAATCCATCTCCGATCTCAAACAATCTCTCGAGAATTTGACCTCCGAGCTTCTCCCCAAGAAGAAGTTCTCATTCAAAAACAAATCCTCACCCAAAAACGTGCATACCGAGCCTCGAGAAACGGCAAAGCCCGACAAGTCGAACCCAATCATTACTATCCCAGACTCGCCGGGATTCAGAAACAAGCAAAACGAGGTCTTGTCGAAGAATTTCAGAGGTTCTGAAATCGGCGAGTTTACGATCTCTGATCTGGACTCATGTGAAGCGAGGCTGATTGGGTCCGTTCGCGCGGTTTTCATTAATAGGCTGAGAAATTGTAAGGTTTACGGAGGCCCGGTTACGGGGTCGATATTGATGGAGGATGTTGAGAACTGTGTATTTGTACTGGCGTCGCATCAGATTAGAATACATTGCGCAAAAATGTGCGATTTTTACGTGAGAGTGAGGAGTAGACCCATAATAGAGGATTGTGGGGGTTTAAGATTTGCTCCTTATTGTCTAAAGTATGATGGGATTGAGGATGATTTGAAGGAAGCTGGTCTGGATGAGGAGAATGGGAATTGGAGTAATGTTGATGATTTCAAGTGGCTGAGAGCGGTGCAGTCTCCAAACTGGTCAGTTTTGGATGAAGGTGAGAGGGTTGGGAGCATTGAAATCGAGGTCTTGGATAATGGAAATGGAGAGGGTTAAGTTGTTGGATTTGGTGCCATTGTTGTTCTAGATTCCAAGGTACAAAATTTTTGTTTCTGGGTCATTCATACTTTGCAAAATTAATGTGTTCTAGATGGAACGGTAGAGAATTGATGCAAATATGCTCTTTGAATCGATTGTTGGCAAATTGAAACAGTGATTACTTGTATCTTAATCTTTAAGTCTCCAAAGGGGTCAATCTGTGGAGCACGATTCTTCTGTTCTCTTGATGTTTCACTATTCGTAGTCTAGTTTTGTCCCTTATACTGATCTGTTTGTTCAAAATCATGGAGAGAATGTGGATTGTGCCTGAATTGAAACTCTGTTGAATGGTCACAGCTGCATTTATATGATCTTATCCTTAAAGCTCGCAAGTTCTCTGTTAATTTGGTCTAGATGATGAAAGCATTCCATGAATGATGTGAAAATAAACTTTGGCCATCTCTATATATGTACAGTACCTTTCCTTGGCATCCATGATTGTGTATATGCTTTCTGGTGGTTAAGGTCAATGAAACTAGAGAAACCTCTGTAATTTACAGGTGATTTACTATGCGAAAGATTACTAAAGGTAGTAGGGGGTGCAGTTCTGAGATATTTTTTATGGTTGAAACCTGCAAAACCAGGGATTTGAATTGCTTTTGATGAAGGATGTGTGATACAACTGCTAAATTCAATTTTCGAAGTTCTCGTGGAGGCATCATATTTCAACTTGATAAAGAGTTCACATTCTTGTTTGCAGGTCAAGAAGTATAATAATCATGATTTGACGATTCTGCAGTCCCCGATCTTCGAGAGAGATTTGAAATTGAGTAAATGAGCATCATTCATTTTGGTTCTAGTCTCTGCGCTGTATTACACATGCTCATTTGATGGATTTGACCATTACAGTATGTAAATGTTGATTTTGGCTTGGTCAATTTGGTTCAGTCACCTAACTTATTTATTTTGCCTAGACAGACTCACTAGCTCGATGATATGGGAATTGTAGGCTGGCACAGAGATGGATTCTAAATCTGGAGTTCTACTTCCTATCTGACAACTCTTGTGATCTTGATGTTATTGCTACTTCTCTAGTTAGTGGAAAGTTGGGAGATCAGGGTTCTTCCACGTCAGAAACTTAGACATAATTGCTCAGTGCGAGAAAAGCATAGAAATTTAGCTGTAAGTAGGCTGGACTATATATATATTTAAACCAGCCATTAGGTGATACCGGTAAACTTTCCATGGATATATGGATAAACTATGAAATAAGCTCCTGACATGTTCTGCAATATCCATTGCTTGATCATCCTCTTGGATCTAGCAAGAAAGTAGTGATGGCAACTGGCTTGACTCGGGCCTCCTTAGGTCCGAACCTGAGTTTGGTTAAAGTTATTTTATCGGATTAATTTTAAGTTAGTCCAGTTCAATCTCCCATAATTGGTGGGGTTGAAAAACAAATTGTTAAGTCTGAACTTTGGTCTGAGTTTGATCAAATCAAACTTGGCTATTGATTTCAGTACGGGTCAAGTCAGGTTAGGTTCTCATTTTCTTTTTTCTTTTTTGGTCAGTTTTATAGTGAAATTTGAAGGTTTCTGTCTTAAATATTGCCTTTTAAGGTTTCAGCTTTTCCAATAATAGGGTTCGTCAATATCAAATCATTTCTTTTGTAACATTGTCAAAGCTTGAGTTGACAGCAGGAACTTGCTCTGCAATTACCACCAATCTAAAATCTCTAAACTCATCTTTTCTGCATTATCTTCCAAAAGTCAATCCATGGGATCCTGTGCAACATTTTTCAACTTTCCAGCTATAGAATAGTTGTCTTGCAGAAAATTTTCATCACTTTGTTTGTCATGAGCAGCTCAAATTCCAGGATAGTTAGGTGAATGTGCATGTGAACTTTCAGTTTAATTTGACTTGGAAGTTGGATCCGAGCAATCAACAGAGGGTTTATATCTAGCACTTAGAGAGATTGCTTCTGACTTGATTCATTTTAAGATAACACAATTTATGATTCTTCCAATCATGAGAGTTGCTAGCTTTCCTGCACCATTACTTGAACCGTTCCATTTGATTCCTGTTTTCTTTGTTATCCTAAGTACGGTATCCTGTCGTGGGATCTTCACACACGAGTCAGCTAAGGTTTCTTACTCTGCTGAAATTCTTATTTTGATGACAACCTCTCTCTTTTCTGTTCAATGGTGGCTTGGAAGGATTTGCAGAACTTGAAAAGCGTAGGTATGTATCCGCAAATCATCTCTTCTAGTCAATTTATCTACACCTCAGGAATGCTTTTCTAATTCTTATAGCCCTCACTTTAGGAGTTTGATCTTATTATTTGTTCCATATATATAATTGATAAGAAGTTTAAACGCACCATAGAAGTAAGGTTGGCAAATCAATTCAGATTCGACCTTTGATTAGACTGAGGAGGGCGAGCCCAGTCCAACTCGAATGGTTTGAACTGGCTTGAAATCAGCTCGACTAACTTTCAAAATGATGTCACTTTGGAATCAAATAAAAAAAGATCTATTAAAACCCAAATTTTCAAAAAAAAAATCGAATTAGTCTAAGCTCGATTCAAATTGACTCATTGTCATCCTTACTCAAGAACCTTGTGATCAAAGTTTACATATCATTTCGAACAATGTTATTGAAGATGTTATACATGATATTTTTTGTCTCACTTTTTGATACACCACAATTTATAAATAACGTATTTTAAATAAATTAGTTAATAAAATAATATAATAGTTTCAATTTAAGTAATTGTTTAAGGGTCCGAAGTTAAAGTATTTCTGAAATTCTCACTTTAATATCTTTAGAACTTGATTCAAATTAACCCTAAGAGAACTTCTTTGTCCCTACTTTTGCTATAAAGCGAAAAGGAGAGGGGGAACCTTGAGTTAGTAGAATGGGCTTCAAGTTACTTTGAGCAATATCATTTTGGGTGGGCTGGGCCCAACTCCAATGGTATGACTCGAATTCAATTAAATTTCAAATCAAATTTAAATTGTTTATTAAGAAACTTTCTTGATAGAGTATGACCTAATCTATTGTTATTCTTAATCGTTTATTAAGAAAATTTTCTAATCCAGCCAAACTAAAACTTATTAAAACAACAATAACTCAATGAAAATCTTATTAATATGTAAGATTTGGGAACGTCCAGTATTATGCAATGTTCTCCTTAATTGCTAGAGAGATTATTTCTGACTAATTCAAACCTATTGTTAAGTCTAATTTCAACTTAGAAACAGACCAAACACAGGAATCTTCATCTCACTAAATAATTGTATAATTATTTAGAAATAACTGTTACTAAAGTAATATATATTCCATATATAAGCTAAACTAATGCAAAGAGAAAATATAAGTTAATGAACTATCAATCTCACTATCTTTCACTGTCCTTAGCTGTAACTATGATGTCATTGCCTAGTGAAGTTTGGTGGAGTTGATGGGGAAAACAATTTATATAGAGCATAACAATGTGACCTTATTAAAATATTTAGTTTAAATATTCACAATTATAATTAAAAAAAGATATTTTCTTCAAATCATGTGATAATGTCTTCTAGTGGGTTAATTTAATAAAATTAATGCTAAGCCATAAGGTTGGTCATAACGGTTGAGAAAACTTGAAGGCCAATATTTAATGTAAACAAGGTGTAATCAACAAGCTCTATGGTTGATTAGTTAAATTAGTATTAAATCAATCAAACGGTACAAACATAATCACTAGTAATACGAACATAATCACGAGTAATAATAACATAATTACAACAAATTACGATAATAATCCAATGAAATGGCTATTATTCTAATTACACTCTACCAAGGTTTAAGATCGAATCAAAGCTTAAATTCAAATATAATAAATTTTAGATTGTCACCGTGATTTTGTATCAAATTGGTTTGATTAATTTATCAAAAATTTTTAGGACCAAACTTGATCAAATTAAGTTTCATTCATTAATTTCAACTCAGGTCCAACTTAATTAAATTTATTCGAACTTATTTATCAATTGATTCATTTCATACACTCCCCAATTTAAAACACCTAGGAAGATTATAGTTAAATAACTATATTAGCACTTGAGCACATAGGGTAAAAAGTTATGATTTAAAAACTAGATCATTTCAAGCAGTTCAACTGTGAAAACTTTAAACCTACCAATTTTTTGATTCAGTTTTTAACTTTTCAGTTTGATTTACTTGAATAACTCATTTTTAAAAAATTTATCAATTTATTAATTAATTGGTTGATTTTTATAAACTAGTCAATTTTTATAAACTAAAATAAACTAATTATTTTCATTTAACAATTTCCCTTTTTAATTAAACTTTAAAGTAAGGACAGTCTCTTTCAACCTTATTCAATTTCTTCAATTTTATCCAATTTTTAGCCGATTTTTTAACAGTCTAATAGCGGTTGAATCTTTTAAACTTTAAACCTCTTGTCTTATTGGTTTCACTTCTGATTTAGTTTTTAAAATATTACTGAAAAACAGCAAATAATTATATATACATGGTTGTCATTGAAATAGTAAAGATTATGATGAAATTAGCATAATCTTCCATACCCCACTTCATTTCTTTAATATGTTCTTGTTTTTTCTTCTTCTTCTTCCTTTTTCTTTTCCCTATTAGGGTTGTTAGGCCATGAATGATTGAAAATAGTGAAGTTGGTCCACAAAATACGGTTCACGTGTAATGCATACAACGTAAGAGAAGTCTTCTTTTTTTTTTTTTAAATATGATTGTCCCTTTCCTTTTTTAATTAATTTCTTGATCACCCAATGTAGATGCTTTAAGTAACTATCACCATCACTGATTAGAGACATAATCTGAAAATTATCGTAAGCTAATCTTAATTTACTTTTTTTCAAGACGGCAATGGAAATATAGTTTTTTTAATACAATTTTTTTAAATAATTCAAATCAATAACTCAAAATTAGTACGAATTTTTTAAAATTCCGATTATTATTATAATTTATCATAATTATAATCAATTAATCATATTATAATTATACTTTACAATATAATCCCGCTTGAGCTGGGAGTGGTTGGCTTGAGTCAACCCTTCGTGGCCAAAAGATTAAATTTAATTTGATTGAGACATCAATTTCTAAATAAATTCCTTATTAAATTAAACGAAACAGGTCCTTAATGTCTGATCATGGTCTGATATTTTATTTATGAAAGTGGAAACTTGTCAAGAAATTAAAGCACGGTCCTTCGAATAGTGTAAGAAAACGAAGAACAAGACATGGTACAACAGTTTCCAAATAAGTTGGATTTGGTTGTGTATGGAAACAGAACGACAAGACAACTAAATTTCGTGGCTGTGTAATGTTCAAGCTTAGAAAGTCCCAATTTAGATGTATTGGGTTGAAACTTGACAGAACAAGCAAGTTAGTTGTTTAACTATGAACATCATATTTTCTAATCAAACCATAGTTTTTAAATTACGATTAGCAATTGTAATTACAATTTCAATCCAAACCTTTCCACAATTTGACACAATTACGATTGCACTTCTCGTAATTGTACCTTTATCATCTGTAATTATCATAATCACTCGTAAACACAATTTAACTTGCAATCTATAATTTAAAAGTTAAAAGTGTGATTTGTACCTCAACATTTCACAAACAGTCTAAAAGTACTATTTTGTATTATTATTAAAATAGTATATATTATGCTCTAACGTTACTAAAAATATTATTAAAAGTGGTAATAGAGATATCGATAGAGACTTATTTAAACTTTTTGTAAAATGTTAAAATAAAAATTATACTTTTAATTCATTTTAAAATTACAATAGTGTCTGTTACATCCAAATTATCCGTAACATGATATAACCTAAATTTATGGCTCATACATTAAAGCGTTATTATACTTTGTAAAATGTTAAAATAAAAATTATACTTTTAATCTATTATTAGTACCATTTTAAAAACGTTAAAATGTAAAGTAATATCTTAGATAATGATAGAGACTAAATTAATTTTTTTTAAAAAATATTAAAGGGCGGAACTTCTATCCGAATTAAAATCTTGTTTTGGAAGTGAGGTCACTTACACACTTGTAAGTGATCCATCCGACAAGGAACCCTAATTGAAGAAGGAATCTGATCATGTACCACTCCTTGGAAAGCTAGGCGTTAATGGGGTTTTCTTCTTTTGTCTTTTTGTATATTTTCCTGCTCCTTTCCCATAAACCCATTGTCGAGCTTTACAAGTAAAACTTATGCCGACAAAAAAACAAAAAAAGAAGTGATGGAGAAAGAAAAAAAAGGGCAATTGATGTGAAGCTTTGGTGTGAGTTTAGGTTAGAAAATGACTTAGCTTATGAAATAAGTAAATGACGACTCACTAAAAGACTTTAGGTTTCAAGATCAATGCTAAATTACAAATTATAAAATAAATTATGATTAGGATATTATTACTAACCGGAGTTAATATGAACCTATTAAGATCAATTATAATACAATTATTATAATTATAAATATTAATGATTAAAACACTTAACCGATTTAACCGGTTCAACCGTAAAAACTTTAAATCGGTCGATTTTCGGTTGGGTTTTTAAACTTTTGGTTCTTTTATTGTTAAAAACTGATTAGTTTATTAATACCTAAAACTTCTTATCTTGTCAGTTTAACTTTCAGTTTGATTTTTAAAACATTAGTTATTACTAATTTTGAAAAAAATTTGGTGTTTTCCTTTCTACTGAGCTTAAATAGCTATACTACTAATCTTTTGAGAGTCAAAACTTTTAATGCAATCAAAAAATCATTTCAGAGTCGTTTACTTATAATTTGTCATCAAACATTATTGCAATTAACATTAAAGAAAAGATTTTAACTGACGAGTGCCAGTGATTATCAATATCATAAATAATAAAAAATATTTTTTATAAAATAATTGCAATTTGAACTGTTACTGAAATATATCGTAATTACGGATGTATTTTCAGTATTGTATTCATACCTGATTCTTTATAGTTAAAATCTTATAACAAAATTTTCATTATGTGAAATTGGGGTTGAAACGAATAATTACCATGTTCACTTCTTGAAAATGAAAAGTTGCTTACTCTAAAATAAAGAAACAAATCCCATAGATTTAGTTCTATGTTTCTTGCAAGAGTAGTTTCAGGAATTTGATTATTCAGTTTTAAGGGTTAAAGAAGAAGAAGAAGCAGAAGAAGAAGAAGAAGAAGAAGAAGATGAAGAGGAAGAGGAAGAAGAAGGTCTTGTAGGTTTCAAAGGTGTTGGGATTTTCTGTGTTTGCTGTACCAACTTCTCCTCTAACAAGCTCCCTCACAGGTCAAACAGGTCACATTCTTCCATGTCCTTTTCAGTTTTCTGTTAGTTAAGTTCCGCGATCAAACCAATGTTGAGTGTTTTGACAACCATGATGCAGAAAAAAACATTTCGGATTATCTGTTAATTACCTTACCTTCTATTTTGAAAAAGACATAATGGTATAAATTACATGTTTGGAATAAACTATGTTATGGGTCAGTAACTCGACTTAAGTTGTCTTTACTCCTATTCAACCATTCTTTTCAGATTCATTTGTGAATTGTAATTTCCTTTCCCACAAATCAATCTTTAACTTCTTCAATTATATGTTTCGAGTACATTTTTTATAAATTATCGATTTAAAGTTAAAATTAAGTGATAACTTTAATCTAAGTGATGTGTGAACTAATTAATATCTTTACTCTTATTCAACTATTCTTTTTACGATCATTTGTCAATTGTAATTTTCTTTGTCACGACTAAACCTTTATATTTCTTAAATTAGAAGACTCATATAATTTTCGTCTTTTTATGTGTAAAGTACATATTTTAAATAAGTTATTTTATGTGTTAGTTTTAATCTAAGTGATGCGTGAAGAATTCATATGTCTTAGACTCCTATTCAACCATCCAAATCATTTGTGAATTATACCTTCCTTTGCCACGACTCAACCTTTAACTTAATAAATTGGAGGACCCCTAAGAAGTTTCACCATTACACCATCCCTTTTCATGATCTAGATATGCATATCTACTAATAATTAATATAAGACAAAAAAAAACTTAGTAGGAGCTTAATCTTCATGTTTCAAATGCCTGTAAATGATCATAATTATGGTTCTAATGTTGCAATAGTAGTTTCAATCATCAATTTAATTAAAGTGTTAGCATAGGAACTTCGTGAACTTCTAATCATATATATACCACTTAAAATGGTGATTAATTAATTTTCAAGCTAATTTGTGCATAATCCAACCAATATTGGTTAGTTTAAAGTTAAGTACTTATGCATGAATATGTTAATAACATAATTTTTCCCATTTGAATGGAGATTGGATAATGGGATGCATTGCATAGAAGACTTGAAATATTATTAGTAAATGGTCGCAGGGTTTTGTATATGTATTAATCATCATGCACTCGTGGGAAGATACTCCAATTATAAAATGTCACATACCACACCAACTCACTAAATATCCTTATAATCACCATTATAATGATCATGTGGCCTACATTACATCAGGCAACGCATAAAACAAATCAACATTAGCTTTAATTTTAGTTAAAAAATGCTCCTAATACCTATACAAATAATTTGGAGTTAACAGGTCATACTCAATTTGACTGTATTTAACAAAATCTAAAAATTAATCATATATATATATATATATATAACTAAAAAAATTTAATGTCATTTCAATAGTCAAAAACCGAGCGAACTCAAGTTTAAGTTTGTTAATTCAAATCAATTAAGTTTGAATTTAAACTCAAACTTTTCAAATTTTTTTATATAGAATTTGAATCCAACTTGATTTATTGTTATCTCTAAGTATTTTTTTAGTTCTTTGGTTATTTGCTTCTTTTTTTATTTCTCAAATTACTATTTTATGATTATTTATGAGATGATGTTTTGGTTAGAAAATTAAGACAATTTCATCATATTCCATTTTATCTGTGAAAACAAAGGTATTTAATAAGTGATTACAGATTGAAGTATATATATATAAATCTCTGTTTAATGCACCAATCCTCATAACAAATTAAGTTGTCATTATAGTGTATATATATATTACTCTCTTCTTATTGATTCGTTTTCATAAGCCGTGTTTCTTCTAAGTTTAGATAAACCAGTTATATCTAACCTAACCTAACAGTGTCCGAATATTTGTTCTTCTTTTAAGATTGTGACAATTTGTTAATAAAAGTTTTAATATTTAAAAGATTCAACCAGTTTATATTATATAAAACTAATATACAGTAAAAATTAAATAAAATTGAAAATTTTAAAATAAGATTAAAGAAAGAGACTGTTAAACCGAACCGAAAAATTAACTGGTTCAAAATTTTAACTTAGGAGCTAATTTTGTTAGCATTTTGGATAAAATCTTACTTTAAGTAGAAATTAGTTTACATAAAATCATTGCTTGGCAATACGAAAATTAAAGGAAAGTATGAAACTAATTTTCCATTTTTTTATAGGAAAAGGTAACAATTATGAGTAATTTGAAAATATGTCTTTTGCTGACTTCATTTTTAATTTTTTTCTCTTGCTTGTACTTAAAATTAAGCTTTGAAGATATTAAACCATGATTTATAAAAAAAATTAAGGTCCTTTTTCGTTGCAAAGGAGCTTAATTCGTGGACTGCAAATTACATTATACTACTATTATGAATTATTTTAATAATTATACATAATATAAAACACAAACATAAAAATAACTATAATTTAAAATTTGATGGTCCATATGTTCATATTGATAATTAAATAGCTCGAAGAAATTAATAAAACTATACGGTACCATGCACTGGGTGACGAAACAAGCAACCTGTTGCGTGCATGGCATGACTTCCTATGACCAGCAGTGACTTGCCACATGTCTTCATTTGATAATGACTTTCAATGATTTATTTTTAGCAAAATTTATAAATAATTATTTTTTTAAGTGCTCGAAGTCGACACTTAAATCTTTAATTGTGAAAAAATTCAAATTTTATTTAATTTTATAATATTAGCATAAAAATTTAAAAAAACATTGTTAAATTACTCAAAAATTTCAATTTTTAGCAAAATAACTTGATGTTCAACTTTTTGTTAAAA
>JAOQMM010000171.1:19709787-19726626 GCA_027563515.1 Erythroxylum platyclados | reverse complement strand
TTTAAAAAAACATTGTTAAATTACTCAAAAATTTCAATTTTTAGCAAAATAACTTGATGTTCAACTTTTTGTTAAAATGGATGATATGACGGGCTATGTCGTATTATTATTTTTGTCATGTGGTTGTTTTATATTGTATTTATGTCATGAATTTTATTATTTAATAGATTAAAAACATCAAAAACCTTAAAATAATTATACACTTTTTCATATGTTTTATTTTATAAAATTTATACATGATATAAATATAATATGTGACAGTCACGTAGTAAAAATGCTAATATGACGTAACTCGTCACATCATCTACATTTATAAAAAACATATCGTTGGCTTATTTTTGTTAAAAATTGAAAATTAGAATATATTTTAATACTACTTTTAAAATTTAAATTAATATTACAAAATTAAGTAAAATTTGAGTATAATTAACTCAAAAATAAGTATACATTACATCTTCACCATTTTTCTTGATTGTAATTAATTTGTTAATTAATCGGTAATTAATTTAAACCGCATTACATCCTACTCTATTCTCCTAATTCTCTGGGATTCCCACTTACTTGCCCTTTTATAACATACACGGGTATCATATGACTAATTAAGATATCAAGTCTACATATTGTCATATGTAGAAAATTGGAAGTGTTATTTATGATTAGAATTAAACTACTAGCAAGTAGGTGAATGCTTATTATGATATAATTTTCAGGTCACCAAGTAGATCTTAATAATATTGGTTTATTTTCAGATAATAAATTTTGTAAAGAATCTCTATTAGTGAGATTATGGCTACCTAATTTTATATATAATTATAAAATTTTTAATTTTTTTATAACAAAAAATTTCACAATCGTAGTTTTTAAATATATTTAAATAAAATTTAAAAAAACTGTATAGTAAAAAAAAATTATAATCAATGATTAGTGAAATTGATGATTATCAATAACATAAATGGTAAAGGTTATTACTTTTAGAAAATAATTTTTTCTCATTTAATTATAATAGTCTACTAATTAATAACTATGAAATAATGGTCATATAATTAATTACAAATTTGATAGATGTTAGTGGTCATCACTACTATTACAGATAATAAAAATAATATTTTAATTAAAAATTGTATTTAATAATAATAATTACCAAAAGTTCGCAACATAATTAAAAGTCTAAAGTGTAATGTACTCATTGCATAAAGCTCTCCACTTTGTGAGAGTTGGAAGAGGGTCGTTCCTTTTGTAATTTTTACAAAAAAGCTATTTCCGTGATTCGAACATGTAATCTTATGATTATAAAGGAGCAACTTTTATTAGTTGTGTGATATAATTAAATACTTTATAATTTCATTAACAATGCATACTATAACTTGTTGTAATTGTTAAGTTGAATAATATTTTCTCTTGAATTTTTAATAAGTAATTTATAAATTATTATGTATATTTAATAAATTTTGCTAACATTAATTCAGAATTATAATGAACAAATTTCGTGGAAGAAGGATAGACTTGACAATTCAAAGAAGAAAAAGGTCACACTTATTGAGGGGGACACAAAGAACAAGAGTGTATATAAATATTAAGCCTCCAGGCAATGGTTGGATTAGCGAGAGGCAACCAAATCTCATCATAGAAATGGGAAGATCTCCATGTTGTGGTGATGAGAGTGGACTTAAGAAAGGTCCCTGGACTCCTGAAGAAGATCAAAAGCTTGTCAAGTACATTCAGAAACATGGGCATGGAAGCTGGAGAGCCCTCCCCAAACTTGCAGGTACTACTTATCTTTTTCCTGTTTGTACTTTGTCTTCTTTGTCTCTGTCTCTGTCTCTGTCTCTGTCTCTTAACTTGAATATTGCTTTTTTCAGGTCTGAACAGATGTGGAAAGAGTTGCAGATTAAGATGGACAAACTATCTGAGGCCCGATATAAAGAGAGGAAAGTTTTCTGCAGAAGAAGAACAAACTATTCTTAATCTCCATGCTGTTCTTGGCAACAAGTAATGAAAATTTTGATAGTTGTCTGTTATTCTGAATCTGATTCGTCATGAACTTGCTCATCATTTTCATTTTCTTTTCTCTGTACTAGATGGTCAACAATTGCTGGCCACCTTCCTGGTAGGACTGATAATGAAATTAAGAATTTCTGGAACACCCATCTCAAGAAAAAGCTGATTCAGATGGGTTTTGATCCTATGACTCACCAGCCTCGAACAGACATCTTCTCTAGCTTGTCTCGTCTCATAGCTCTAGCTAACTTAATGGATGGTCAATCTATGGAAGAACATGCTGCGAGACTACAAGCGGAAGCTGCTCAAATGGCAAGGCTTCAATACTTGCGATATCTTCTCCATTATCAACCTCCAGCTTCCATGGCCACAATCTCAAACAACATAGATGCTAGCAGTTTCAGTGACATGGACAGTTTGAGTCTTTTAAACTTAACACCCACCTTTCTTCAGGATCTCAACGATATACCTTTCTCTCATTTGCCAAACTTACAAGTACCACCATTGAAGAAAGAGCAACCGACTCAAGCTCCTGATTTTGCAGTGTTTACTCAAGAAGAGAACTCACCCAGTTCTCCTTATCTTCCTGCCTGTTCAGTTCCATCTCCTCCTTCAGTTGCTGCGATCATTCCACAGCCTTCTCCGGTTGACATGGCCGATGATTCTTCCATTGTTTCAAGTTATTTAGGAGAGGCTTCTTCCTTTTGGAGTGACCACCTTCTACTTGAACACCCTTTATTTCAAGAAATCGCCTAAAGTTTGGAGTTGCACCGCCACTTTCCTCTGTGTAATAACTAGATTTTAGTGTCTATATAAACATAAAGTTCACTTATCAAAGTAGAATATAGCTTTCAATCATGTTTTGGAATTTGTGTTTTTGGTGTCTGTGAACTCCTCTTTTCAAGGGTTCATCTCCAACCAAGCATATATGTAACTAAGGACTGATTAGGAACTCCTCTATTCTCGTTGAACATATCCACTGTGCATTGTTTAATTTTCAAGAAACTGCAGACATATTTTCCTGGTTTTAGCTCTGTAAATTCTTCATGAAATTGCTTCAGATAATTTCCATGAAATTGCCGACAAATTATCCTGGCTTTAGTTCGGTAAATTCTTCACGAACTTGCTTCAGATAATTTCCAAGAAACTGCAGACAAATTTTCCTGATTTTAGTTCTGCAAAATTCTTCATGAACTTGCTGCGATTATCTGCAGCATGATCAGATAATCGAATAACAAATAACACCTGCACTGACTTCCAAGTTCCAACCCATCATTTATCAGATTCTCTAGGTTCTTTCTAAGTAGACGCGGGTAAAAATACAGTGAACCCAGAAAGAAGAAAAGATGATAAGAGATAGATTAGAACTCCAGGAGATTACTAGCAGTCTTGGTGTTCACATTGTGACTATTTGTTTACGTTTGCGTGCATAGATTATTGCAACATACACATATTTTCTGGTTAAGGTAAGTGATTGACCAGACCTTTTGATACGAACTAGTCAACCACTCCCGAGGCAGTGACTCCAAACTCCATGTCCAACTCAATCTTCGCCATCTTGAAAATGGGTTTTACGGATTTGGAAGAGACTGCATGCGATTACGTGTTCTTAAGGTGTTTTTTTATTTTTTCGCAAAACAGAGAGAGATAGTTGACTAAAGCATCAATGTCAAAAAAAAACAAAAAGGTGACGTAAAAGGATCCTTCAATGATAAGAGGGACCCGAAGTAGTTAGGAAACACAGAAAGTTCGAATCATACGACTTAGCAAGCAATCATAGCAAAACACACTTCAACACTATTTCATGATGAAATGGTAGATTGGATAAAATCAACGAATAAGCTCGAATTTACTAGATTTCTAGTCAAAATCAAATTTAAAAATTTGACAAAGCAAACTCTAATTATGTATAGATAGTGGAGTCCAATTAAGTTAAAGACGATTCTAATCAATATTTTTAAAAATTAGACCGGAAGTTAAAGTAGTAAAATAAGATATTAAAGTTTAAAAAGTTCGACTGATATTATATCGTCATAAAATTAGTTAAAGATTAAATAAAATTAAAAAAGTTGAAATATAATTGAAGGAGATCATCGTTACCCAATGAAGAATTTGAAATTTAATTAAAAATATATTGTTAAATAAAAATTTATTTATTTATTTTGATGTATAAAAATTAATTAATTTATAAAACTGACCAATTAATCAATAAACTAGTTAATTTTTAACAATAAGGTTTATGAAAGTAAATCGAACTGAAAATTAAAAAACCAAACTAAAAAGTCAATTGGTTCAAATTTTTACGGTTAAACCGGATGAACCTGATGAGTTTTTAAATCATTAGTTTTAACAATTGTCACCTCTATATTAAGATGAATATTTTATTTTTCTTTTCTCAAAATATTAAAATCTCAATAATGGTGTTTTGGTAAAGAGAATAAGTTATTCTCCCATTATTTATAATGGAAAAATGTTGACAAATTTAGTAAGGTTTATTAGTGTAAATGGATATAATAAAGATTTTTTTTTGGTAACTAAGTTTGAGGGTTCTCTTATCTAATTTATAAATATGTTCAGAGAAAATTTGCATTTCTTTTAGGTGTAAAAGAACCAAAAAACTAGAAGTTTAAGGCTTAAATGGTTCAACAGGTATTAAATTATAATAAAACAGGTTAAAAATTGAATAAAATTAAAGAATTTAAAAAATAATTGAAGAAGATTATTTTTATCTATCAAAAAATTTAAAGTTTAATTGAAAAAAATGATTGTTAAATAAAAATTAATTGGTTTATTTTGTTTTATAAAACTTATTAGTTCACGAAAATTGGTCGATTAATTAATAAATTGATTGATCTTTAATCACAAAAATTATTAAAATAAATCAAACTGAAAAGTTAAAAACCAAACTAAGAGAATGACTAGTTTAAAGTTTTTACTGTTAAACCGGTTGAATTGGTTCAATTTTTAAGATATTAAGTACATGTTAGGAACTGTTCAACCTATAATATTATTAATCATAAAAAATTATCTTTTTACCATGACATGTTTAAATTATTTAAAAATTTCAACAGAACTAATTGGTTATAAGGAAATACAAGTTGAAATTTACAAACGAATCTGTAATTTTATGGATCTATTAAATATATACCCAAAAATATTTTTAAAAACTAACATTTAGGGTTTCAGCATGTATAATTATATTTGGTGGGATACCAAAAGTCGTGACTTAAATTATCTTAGTTTTCCTACATTTCGAAGACTGAATTCATGTTTATAATCATCTCCACTCGACTCTTCGAATTGTAATCTTCAGGCTACCTTTTGTTTATATTACTCATTCTTATTATCCTTACGCAATATTGTATTTAGAATTTTAATTTTAATTTTATTGTAAGATGATCACTTATTTAAAAACAATTAATTAATAATTATAAACTTCTTTTTTTGGTCATGGGACTTAACAACTATAAAGAGGGTTTTTTCCGTTATCTTAAGTCTTTTAAATATTTTCCTTCAGTTCTTTCTTTTTATAGTTAACCTTAATATGTTGATTACTTCCTTCCTAATTATTTAGTCTAAGCAGTTTCTTATTTAGTCTAATTACTTTTATGTGATATTGGCTTATTTGATTTATTCTTGTACTTGTGTTTTTTGGTTTGTTTTTATTTACTTATTTTATCTTTTATTATCAATCGTTATCATATTCTACATATATTGTATTATGTATTGCATCACATATTTTTATATTTTTATTTATACTTATTTATTTATATTTTATACCATTATTATTTTGTATTATACGTAGGTCTATTAGAAATAACTTTTCTTTTAAGTAAGGATAAGGCCACATACTATGAATCTCTCTAACTCTCGCTTTCCAACGAGACTCTTATGGAGTGTTGTTGTTGTTATTGGAATTTAACAACCACTTTTTGCTTAGGTTGTCAACATAGAACAACAATATTCAATAGATATACTTGTACTAGTTACTTTCCTTTTAAGATCAATGTACCACAAAATGGTCTCACTCTAATCTAAAATAATACTCAATAGGCCAATTCTTCTCATGTTTCTAGTTATGGGCGGCAACTAGATGAGGTTTGGATCAACTCGAGACTAAAGTCCCTTAACTCTTTATTAGGTTTGGAACAGATTTTAAAGTTTTGACTTCTCTACCATTATTACATGCTAACTGAAATTTATTTCAATTAAACCAAAGTTTTAAGACTTTCAAACTTAGGGACTTTAAAGGGGTCAAGTCCAAGGCTAAAATTCTCTTTGGTTTTTACCCTTAAAGAACAAAACTTCCATTAAATGAGAAATTAATTGCAAAAGTTGGATAATTAATCACACTTTGAATTATAAAAGTTTGGATAAAATCGTATATAAATGGTCAGATTAAGTATTTTATAATAAACTTGATTATTAAAATTGCTTAAAATACTCTTTTCTTTAGCTTATGATAGTCATTTTTATTTTATATATATATGTAGACCTATCAATATAACAAAATTTTAGATAAAATTATATCTAAATATTGACTAGATTAAATATTTTATAATAAACTCAATTTTTGAAATTGTTCGGTGTACTCTTTTTTAAGTCTAGAACGACCTTTTTCATTTTTCATTTTTCATATATCTTAATGTAACGAAATAGGTTGATTTAATAGAAAAATATCCTATATTTTAAAAACCAGATCTGAAGTTAAACCGGTAAGATAAGAGATTTAAAGCTTAAAATGTTCAATCGATATTCGATCATCATAAAACTAGTTAAAAATTGAATATAATTCAATAATGTAAAACATGATTAAAAAAGACTATCCTTACTCATCGAAAATTCAAAGTTTAATTAAAAAAGAAATTGTTAAGTGAAAATTAATCAATTTATTTTGGTTTATAAAAACTGATTAGTTAACAAAAACTAGTCGATTAATTAATAAACTGAACAGTTTTTAACAATAAAGATTATTAAGCTAAATTGAATCAAAAAGTTAAAAAATGAACCCAAAAATTGACCGGTTCAAAAATTTCACTCTTAAACTAATCAAAACGGTTCGGTTTTTATAATATTGAAAATATCACGTAACTTCTGCATTAGGGTCATCTATAATTCACACATCCTATAATGTATATTTTTATTATATTGTGAAGTTTACGAGTTATGAATGACCACCACTTTCGAACCACGTAATTGTGTCTGATCTAATATATAAGCAAACATTATCCTCGAGCATATGTTTGTCTAAGTGAGCAGTTGGGTTGTTTTCCTTTTTTTCTCACAAGAGATTGACTGTAATGAGAAACACTAACCTTGTACTCAAGGCATTTTCCGTTAGATGTTTTGTTGTACTAATCAAAATCCGATACGTCAATTTATGTTCTCTTCTGTGAGTAAATTAAGCTTTGAGGAGTTGTTAAAAAAGGGTTAAACAAGTCAAATAACGTAATTAAGAAGAAAGCTCTGCTCATACGATCATATATATTTACATTCTTCGTCTTCACCAATAATGTCTTAATTTCAGACCAAGTAACATATGTAATCAGTTAATAAACCTATATTTGATAATAGTCAACGCCTCGAATTCTTCTTCTTTTTTTGTTTAATATATCTTGTTATACTTCATGATGCCACTTGGCTTGTACGGTTAGTACTTTGGTCTTTTTCTAAAACCCTTGATTCAAATTTGGTACTGGCTGGTTATGGTACTGGTTTAAAAGTGCCATTAATCGTTCGAGTCTACTTAGGACATCTCGTGGGAAACCAAAAAAAAAAAAAACCTTGATTCAAATTTGGGGTCGCAATGAGCGGTTTATGGTCTAGATTTAAATATTTTTAATAGATCGATTTATAGGTTAAGCTGGTTCAAAACTTAATAATTATAAATAAAACGATATCATTTTATTTAGAAGAATTAGCCCTTGGGTAAGTCTGAGCTTAGATAATTCCGATCTGGACCTAATTAAAAAAAATTTGTTTTACATTTTTAATTTTTAAAAAAATTGGCAGATCAACTCATGAATCGGCCCATTGCTATCCCTATTTAAATTTCTTCACAAATTGGAAATGCCATGTTATTTTTTAGGGTTTCATTTGAAATTAATAACCGAAAGTGTCGTACAATCCCTATTTGACCTTTGGAATTGGTTATATAAGTATCTTATATGAGCATTAATTTGCATTAGTTTAATCTAATTTGAAGTTAATAAATCATGTCTGATTTAATCAAATTTAAGCTCAATTCAGAGATTGAATATTCAAGAAAATTGATCAAATTTTGGACATAATAAATATTTTTATCTAAACCAATAATTAGAAATTAAGTTGAATTGATCAGAAATTAACAAATAAAATTATATTTAATCAAGACCAAATTTGAGTTCAAAATAATTCCAAGTCTAAATTTAGTCCAACTCGTTAGCAACCCTAATTACGTAAGTTTGGACCATTGAACTTTAACCACGTTATTTTTATTTTTCCATGTAGAGTATAGCTTGTTTTCAAAGGTTTGGTAATCGAAGTGAGATCAGGGTCTGCCAATTTTCTTCGTTCTCTAGTATATACCTTCTACACGCCCTATCTATAGCATATAAATCAAGTAATTCTAGAAAAGATTTGAGAAATGTTCCTAAGGAAGGTGTCGTACGAAACTGACGTTTAATTTTGATTTTGTTTACACATTTTATGTTGCGTTTACCATCTCCCTGCCCGAGGAATATAGAAACTCAGATATTCTATACTTTTTTTACGATGTATACACACTAAAATTAATATGAAATTAAGAATTTCAAGCCAAAACGTTCACGATTAAATAATTAGAGAATAAATTTTCTATAATGCAAAATTTCACTGATGTGAGCAATGTATTTAAAACCGGAAAAAAAAATTAGACTAATAAAACAAGAGATTTAAGATTTAAAAGGTTAAACTAAAATTAAACCGTTATAAAATTTACTAAAGATTAAATAAAATTAAGGAATTTAAAATATGAATGAAAGAGATTATCTTTATCTATATAAGAATTTTTATTTTAATTGAAAAAAGAGATTATTAAATAAAAATTAATTGATTTATTTTAGTTTATAAGAACTTATTAATTTATAAAAATTGACCTAATAATAAATTGGTTGACTTTTAACAACAAGAGTTATTAAAGTAAATCGAACAATCGAACTAAAAAATTGAATGATTCAAGATTTTTATGATTAAATCAGTCGAATTGTTGAGATTTTTAATCGTTGAGTGTGAGACGATCTTTAAAACTAAACAAGATTGAAATTATGTATGGAATTGTGAAACTATACTTTCTAAAGGGGAATTAAAGAATCTGTTACAATGTTTATGTCTCAAGTAGTATTTCATATCAAAATGGCAAATCCCCGTAACCACTATGATGCTTTTGGCTTGGTCAAAGCTCCAATTCAAAATTTACACATAATAAAGTAAACTAGAGGAGAAGGTTGGGAGTTTATATTTTAATAAAAAGGAGAAATTGATGTAGTATACATTAGTAGTGTTATTGCTACTAATGGTAGAGATTAAAGTCACATTCGTGATCATAAATAAATAAATATGGAGTTGGTGGAGCAATGAGGAATTGATGGAAAGCATAGACCTTGGTAATTTAGAAATGGGAAGTGCAATAATTGCATGTATGACCTAAGGAATAGTCCAAATAGTAGAATTCAATAGAAATTACTTTCACTTCGATGAATAATTTATAAATATTGATTAGATTTGATTTGATATTTAATTTTAAGTTGTTGACGATGTAAGGATATTTAGGTGACATTTGATAAAACGAATTATAAATTTATAGTAAGAAAATCAATCTTATAAACGAAATAATTTACTATCAGGTAATATTTTCTTGTTAGGCTTAAGAATTTTTAGAAAAAATATATTGTTAATTTCAATCAAAAAGTAACAAGAATTGAGGTGGAAGTTGAATTTTTTGATGCCTAACAATTTCAATATGTTATTTAATATGTTCTAAATAATAAAATTTGTGTTTTCTACCCATATAAAAAATTGTATATATAGTCACATTCATCAACTTCTACTCCAAAAACCCTATGATCATTTACTTAGGTTGGGCCTTTCTGGTGGGACATCTAATCATCATGTTAGTTTATGTTTATTTTAATTTGATCATTGTGTCCTTTTCTTTGTTGCCAATTAGAGTAGAGATTTTTGAATAGACCAATGCCACAATATATAACTCATCTTAGTCTAGAGATGACAATGAGTGACTTATGGGCCTAAATTTAAGTGATTTTAATGGGTTAACTTATGGGTCAAGCCCAGAAAGATTTGAGACCCAACTATTTTAAGTAAAACAATGAGATCTTAGGTGGGCCTAAGTTTGGGCAATCCAGACCTGAACTTAACTAAAAAAAGACGTTGGTTTATATTTTTTATTTTTAAAAAATTAGATAAGCTGACTCATAGGCCGATCTATTATCATCTTTATTTTAGTCTAATAACATAATTTTTGAGATATGCCCAAGTGATAATAAACTTTAACATTATAGAGCATTTTTTTATCTTTATTTTTTGTTTAAAATATGGAATTGGAGTTTTAATTTATGTAAAGTAAATTTAAAGAAATTGAGGATAATTTCAAGCAAAATATAATTAATACGTTATTATCTGTTTAAAATTATCCTTGATTTTTTGTATAATATTTAATATTGTGATCTTTAACGGAGATTTATTTTTGTCTAATTTATATGATAAATTTAGTGATATAATATTCAATTTTAAAATTTATTACTTTTGTGAAAATATGGCACAAAATTGCTTGGTTCAACTGGAGTGTAGCTAAATTGCTAAGGTGGGCTGAAATTAGAAGGCTTTAATTGATTTCTTGTTAGTTAAAAGGCTTTCTTGGCCCAAAATGTTAACAAGGCTTTTGCATTTCTTGTTCCTTCTTGAATGGATTCTTCAAATATTATGTAATTTATTTTTTTCAATCCTAAATATTATATCAAATAGTTATTTTAAACTTTTATTTCAGATTTATTTAAATAAATATTATGAACTCTCTTTTCACAAATGGTCACTCCAGATTGGTTATAAATTGATTAAGGTATAATAATAATAATTTGACAAAATAAATTATAGTATCTTTAACTAATATTTTATCGTAGTTGTAATTTAGTTTAATATAAATTATTAAAAATTTTGTAGTGATAATTAATTTATATTTTTTTGCAAGTTTTGAAATATATATGATAACACATAAAAATTGTATATATTTTAGTTTTATATTTATAGAAATTGTTTTATTTTAAATTTATTGATTTTTTGCATGGTTAAAAAATAACAAGAAAGCTCTTGCTTATAAATTAAATGAGATAAGTAGATGTTATTTGAATAAAAATTCTCTTGAAATAATAAAAATTCTTAAATATATAACCTATTATATAAATAAAATTCTTTCATTTCATGCCAAACAAATTAAAATTGTAACTCACTTTTAGTACTTTAATTTAATGGCTACAACTCCACTCTAAATTGCTCATTTATGTTATTAATAATATATTCTAACAAAAATATATAATATATCCTTTTTATAATTGAAGAATTCATAGTCAATATTTTTATGTATATATAATAAAATTTTAAATATAATAATTTACAAATTTATAATAAATTAATAATAGTATACTCAAATATTAAAGATCTAATCAAAATTGGACAAGATATTGTACACTGCAGTAATAAGATGGGTCACATTCGAGCTAAGATTGAGCCTGATTTGAGACTCAATCAGACTCGAGACAGTTAGCATGATCCTAAGTCCGAATCGGCTTAGCCAATTTTAACCTAATTTTTTATTTTTAAATTTAAAAATAAAAATAATGTTATTTTTTATAATTATGTAACATCCGCCAACCAAGTTCGGGCCAGGAGGGCCAAGTCGTTCCTGTGTTCAAGAGAAAAATAATGGTTCAAAGGTAAGGAAGGCCGAGTCACACTCGGGCTTAAATGTCATCCTGATTGACATTGATTGGCATGAGAGAAAAATTAAAAGAAGATGGAACCCTAATTCTTTGGACAATTTGGGGGGACCCGTTTTGGTTCCCTTTCGTAATCGCTTACATCATTTACCAATTCTACTTGATTTCTTCCCTTATTTTGGTCTCTTAAAAGGCCGTATTGGACTTTGGTCGCCGGGGATACAGACGGAGATAGGGTCAAAACGCCGTCCAGCCTATGTTTTGATTCTCTGCAAATTTGTCGTTATAGATAAGCAATGTTATAAAACATTAGATTAAAAGTTAAGTTAGTAAAATGAGAGTTTAAATTTTAAAAGGTTAAATTAGTATTAAAAGTCATAAAATTTGTTAAAGATTAAATAAATTTGAAGAATTTAAAATATAATTGAAGAAGAATGTTCTTAAATTAAAGTCTAATTAAAGAATATTATTAAATAAAAATTAATTGATTTATCTTTATTTATAAATTAACGAATTAAAATTTTTACGCTTATATTGATTAAATCGGTTTGATTTTTTAATTATAATAAATAAAAGTTTTCACTTGGAGTGAAAACTTCTGTTACCAAATTTTAGATAGCAGCCTACAAACGATTGTAAAACAAGTAAACAACTTTGTTTTAAGGAATTACACCAAAATGATATTATTATAATAAAAGTGCTCAAGTTGTGAAGGTCGAGTTTTGAGTCAGCCTTTTAAGTCTAAATTTTGATTAATTTAGATCTTGATTTTGAATTGGATTGAGTCCCATTTAAAATTTCATTCCTAATTTATTAAATTTGATTTGTTTAATATTATCCATCATTTTTCTAGATTTGTAATTTTTAAGAGGCTTAATAATCTAAAAGAATAAAATCAATCATGATAGATTCGTTTATCTATAAAAGTAAGTTGATTTCTAATCAAAGTTTAATTAAAATTATTAATTAAATTTTAATTTTATAAGGATGATTTGAATTCAACTTTACTTCTTTCACTTTAAAGATTGGTTAAATTTATTAATTAAAATTTGATTTTATAAAGATAATTTAATTCAGTTTCACTTCTTTAAAAATTTCTAGTTCAAAATAAATAGTTAAATAAATGCTTAATTTAAGAATGACAATAGGGTCAGGCTGGCCAAGCCTAAGTTGACTAAGCGTCAGGCCGAATTCAAATCTGACCATTCAAAATAACGTTGTTTTGTAATAAAATGATATTATTTTATTTTTAAAAAATAAAATAAAATTTGGATACCGCCTTTAACTAAGTTAGGTAGTGATAGGGCCGAGCTTAGGTAAGCGTGAGCCTAGCTTAATCTATTGCCATTTCTAACTTAATCATAAAAGAATCACAAGAAACTAAAACATGGAATTCAACTGATGTAATCAATTAATTTGACTTAAAACTTTTAATATTGCTTATGACGTAATTATAAATTTTAACTTTTATCAATAATTTTAAGATCGAATTCATTTTTTATTTTAATAAATAATGTACTCAAAATGCATATAATTATGAACTATTGTAAAACACGTAATTTTATGAATTATTTTAATTGTCAAATTCATATTATATCAAATCACAAATGTGTAACTTTACGGAAAGGGAAGAGAGACGAAAATTTTGACCCTTACAAATTAAGAAACCACATATGCCCAAAACGTCAACGTATAAAGCAAAAGGAAGCAATTTGCCGGGATCCGAGAACCTTCCTTTCCTTCTAACTTTTTTATTTTTCAAAGTTACAATTATTTAATTGGGCAATTAAAAACAACTTCTTTTTCATGAACTGTGATGCATTTCCGGGCTACTGGAAAAAAGAGGTGTTGATCTTCATCGCAATGACCTGGACTTCACTTTCCAATTTTAACAATTGAAAAGTATACAGCATTTGATCGATTGAGAGTAGGCATGATGACTGGTTCGATCCGATTATCTGATTTGAAATTCGATTGAGATAGAGTAGTGAAACTCAAGTCTACTTGGATCATCCAAAATGATTTTATTTAAGAAAATAAATTCTTAAAACAACTTTGTTTTAAGGTGAATGGTTGAATTGTTCGGTTCGAGCCTTGAGTTGATTCTTTAAATACAAACTCGACTCAAATTGAACTAAAATTATTATCTCTAATTAAAAAAATATTAGTTCAAGTAAATTTAAGTCTATCGAATCATTTTATTGTAAGATAAATATTTATCTTTTGAACATATATTTTGTTGTCAATTTTTTTAATTAATTATTTGATACAGTTATTAAAAATGTTTTAAAAACTGAATCGATTCAACTGATTTAACAGTAAAAACTTTAAACCAACCAACTTTTTATTTCGGATTTTAAAAATCTATCAGTTTATTAATTAATCGACTAATTTTTATAAACTAGTCAGATTTTATAAATCAAAATAAATCAATTAATTTTAATTTACTAATTTATTTTTAATTAAACTTTAATTTTTTGGATAACTAAGGACTTTCTTTTTCAATCGTTTTTCAAAATTTTCAATTTTATTCAAATTTTAACTCGTTTTATAACGGTCTAATACTGGTTGATTATTTGTAGACCTTAAATCTCTTCTCTTACTGTTTTAATTTTTAATTCGGTTTTAAAAACATTGCTTATTAGTATAGCCCAAATGTCTAATTGAAATAATTTAATTCGAAAGGAATCTTCATTTTTAACACATTAAAAATTTTAAAGAATTTTAAAAAGTTGAATTAAAGAATTCAAATATTTGACATCTTAATGGCGACTATTTATTTACTATGCTACTTTTTTCATATGATGCAAGTAACATTAAGATAGGGATTTAAGAAAAAAAAGGTGCATTAATTGAATATTCTACCAATTCAAGCCCTTTTGTCATTTAGTATGGTAAGAAAATTAACAGAAATAGGAAGAATAAATCTATATTGACTTATAAATTAATACATCTTGAAAATATATAGTAAGTTAAAATTAGGTCCGACTTGGACATGAGCAGGAATGACACTTCCCTAGAACCTACTATAGACTTATTCCTATTTTGCTTTATTTTGTTCTTTATGAGAATTCACTTTTTACACTCATAAAGAATAAAATAAGACAAAATAAGACTCTTTTTTACTTTGTTTAGGGTCTATAAAATATTAAAAACGAGTCTGATTAAAGCACTATTAAATCACCTGGTAGATTTTTTTTAAATCAATTCCTATTTGAAGTTATTACGAGATAAATTATAGTAGATTAAATTTGAATTCACATTTTAAAATTCCTACATTCAACTAGTTAAAAATAATTAAAATTGATTAAATATAATTTAAGCCAACTAATTTACTTTTCGCTCATCCATTAGTGTTTTATTTTCAACAACAAAATATTATTGAATAGAGGAAGTAAACTTGAGACTTAGTGTCAACGTTCAACAGCTACACTTTGCTGACTAAATTGGTAAGAATCGTGAGGATGAAAAGAGATAGTTGGTGAAGGGTTAAATTTATTCAATTAATTTTTTTAATAGATAAATAAATTCTATTGTAGAAAATATTTTTTATTTGATTTAATGCAATATCTTAAAAATTATTAGGTTTACATGATAACTCATTAATTATATATTTTAAATAATTTTTAATGAATAAATAATTTAAATTTAAATATAAATTTGATTTAAATAATTATTTAAGATTTAGATTCAAGATTCAAACTTTAACAATTAAAATTATAAAAAATTATAAGAATCTAATCCAAGATATAGTTACAAAACTATAAAGAATCCCTTTTGACCACTTCCTATTCCCAAAGATCAAAATATACTTATATATATATACATAAGAATGAACTTTATAAAGCTAAGATTGTCATTTAAAGCTTGGTTTGGCTAGATAGCTCAAAGTCAACAAGTTAATTAAATTTTTAACCGAATTTAAGTCTAAGAATAATTCAATTCCAATTCTTATTTAAAATAGCGTTATTTTAATTTATAAATTTTAAAATTTGAAATAACATTATTTTAGTCAATTATATTAAAATAATTTTGTTACGACGATTCTAATTGGGTTTGGTCTAGTCTATTCCAACTTTCTTGCTAGAAATACGTAACATTATTGTTTCAATGCACGTTATTATTGGTTGTGTAAGAATAAAAAACAAACACAAGTTTATATAATAATAGATTTCGACCTTTCAACTTCGAGTTCCATTCATTGTTTTTTTATTTTTATTTTTATGTACTCCAAACAATTAAATATTTATTACGCCTAAATTTAGTAGGAGTTCTTGAGAATCTCTCACACTAAAACCCTTGGGTTTATGAGTATACGAATTTTCCAAGAATTCGTGCAAAGTGGCACGAGCATTCTATGTTAAGATTCTTTATTAATTACTTAAATTGAATTTATCATTTAATTTTGAATTGATTAAATATATGTCTCAAACTACATCATTTATAAGTTATTAGTTATTGAATATATTCAAAATTAGTTTAGTATTATTTATATTCAAAGTATGATTGAACTTTTTTTTTAATTTAAAAAATTTAAGTTAAATTTGAGTTGTGTCAATCCTAGTTATTTAATTAATAATCAATTTATTAAATAATTTAGTTAATATACATAATTTTTATAATTTTACATATATTCAATTATTTAGTTTGCATTAATTACATATTCCACTAATATAAAATAAATAAAAGAAGACTTAGGAACCGTTTGGTTATATTTTTGTTTTTTAGATGTGGTCTTTATTTTTTATTTTTCTTTTTAATTGACGTTTTTCTTTTAAATAAGAAAAAACATGTATTATAATTTGAACTAACATTAATAATGTTTTTGACATGTTGTTTTAATAAATTTTAATGACTTAATAAGAATTTTTTA
>JAOQMM010000171.1:19684175-19696325 GCA_027563515.1 Erythroxylum platyclados | reverse complement strand
TAAATTAGTTTCTGTTTTCGGTTCTTAATTCTGGATTGCTTTAGGTGGAGAGAGAAAGAGGAATTACCGTTAAAGCTATAGCAGGCAAACCCTCGTATTCCACTCTGAGTTGTTCACCATCCACCAGAATCTGAGAGACCAAAGGTTGGCTAAGGTCGATTTCGATGGCTATACGGGCATACTTGCCTCGTGAAGCAGATTCCGTTGAGTAGTCGATCTTGATGACCTTACCAATTAAGCTCTCAATCGCTCAAAGGATACGTTTGTGGTAATATTTGAGTGTGATCCCCGGTAGCCTTACCCAGGCAACTATGCTTCTGATAACATAATCCTCCCCCCTAAACTCCGGTGACCAAGATTGAATGGTGAGATAGTGTCCTAGCACAGTCCAAGGGCCTCCCAACAGAACATGTTGTAAATCTTTGTCATGCTCAAACTTCACCAGAAAAAAATCATTAGCCAGATCAATTACCCTATAGTCATTTATTGTTTTCCATAGTGTTCGTAATCTAGAACATAGGGCCGTATAACCAATCCTCCGCCCCAGCAATTTCACTATGATAACGTTTCGCCACGATTTTTCCAGCTGACTATGAACCTGGGTGGAGAAGCGGATGGACGGTAAAGCTCCCGCAATGTCAATGATCACGTCCTCGTCTGTCATCTCCAGCTCAAAATCAGCACCTTGACACACCGACGAGACTTGGGTGGTCGGTGCTTTCAGAATGTCTCGAAAAGACCTGGGTTGCAGAGATTGTGCTTGCTCTGGCAACGAGCGACAGCGTTTCTTCTTATTATTCCTATCTTCCTCAGAAGGGGGAGGCTGCGTGTTGAGGAGGCCACTAGCCTCCTCGTCGTTAGGCTCATTCATCTGATCAGATCAAAAGTGAGCAGAGAAAGTGGAGAGAGAAAACGGAGCTATATTTGAACATAAGACAACCATATATTTGAAAATATTTAATTAAAAGAATGATCACTATATTCACAATCTCTTTTTTTTTAATATATGAAAGTCAACTAAAAATTTGTTAAAATTTACCTAAACTAGTTTAACAATAATTCTAATTCGAGTTTGAGAGAATTACGTACTTAAAAATACTTAATTAAGAAATTAATTAATATAAACATAGGACTATATTGTTTCCATTTGGTAGTCTTAGTCCCATGTTCCATTCACTTTTCATACTCTAAGGCTCTCATCTCATTTAAGAAGAACTTACATTAAGAAATCCTTACAATTATCCTCCTTGTAAAGGTATAAAAATATTAGGGTTAAAATACTGGTTTTATTTTTAAAATTTTCAATTTTTAAATTTTAAATTATCACATATATTTTTATTATATTATTTAACTTTCACATAACTTTTTAATCATATTTATTAATTTGCATAACTTTTTTACTTGAAATAATTTAATATTAAAATTTTTATATTTTAACATGATCATAATTTTGAAATTATAAATGAATGGAAAATTAATAAGTATATTAAATAAATAATATTATGAAGAGACAAAAATAATATTTAAAATATAATTAACCCAAAATATTAAGGTTATGCTCTGCAATAACGTTGCTGATGAATCTTCCTTGTTCGTCATTTACGTTCGACGATCCGCTGAAATTTTGGAGAAGCCGTGGAGCTGAGAACGCTGACGGCTGATGATGGAATCTGCAACATAGCTGACAAGTTTTCATGCATCAGCTTCCATTTCGAACGCATTGACGAAAGATACGTTTCTTCTTTACTCTTCCTACGTGCTGAAAGACTATAGGATTGTTGGATATAAGTAGCCATTGACGTCATGCATGATGAGCTTCTCTCATCTCTAATATCACGAGAAGGTTGAGGATACATGGAATCGGTCAACATTTGTGAGAGGCCATTACGTATGCATTGACAACAGCACAAGGGTCCAAAATTAATTAATAAATTTAAACTTAAGGTGAAGAAGATTTGAGTTTATATAAAAATTTGGATGATCCTACCCATAATCTAATAGTCCAAATAAAAGAGTAAGATAATATTAGTTTGGAGTCTTCAAACTTCGGTCATGGTTTAAGAAGAATTGAGGGAAGATAATTAAGAATGATAAGATTATAATAGAACTTACCTAAGACATAATCTTTAATAAAAAAATTTGATGTACTAAAATACAGATAAAGAATCTCACATAGAGAGGTTATTCTTGTTCTCATAAGTTTATTAAAGATTTTTCTTTGAGTCTTTTGTCTTTGTATTTAGTCTAAATATTTAATATATAGTATTTCTCTCTTAGTTCGTCTAAAACATTTCCTTACTTAGCCTAAATTTTTTCTTGTAATGATTTGTTTGATTTATTTATATATTAACTTATCTTCTTTTATGTTTGTATATTTATTTGTTTGTTTTATCTTTTATTTTGACTATTTATCTTATGCTATATTTATTATATGACTTATTTTTATACTTTTATTTATACTTATTTATTTATTTTTATTTTTATTTTATTATTATTAACTTTAAGTCATTTTTTGTTTTAATTTTAATTATTATTTAATATGTATATATATGTATATGCATATATATATTATTTATTTTTTTGTTACATGGGTCAATCGAAAATATTTTTTGTATTAGTTAGGAATAAAACTACGTACTACCGAATCTTTTTAAATCTTATATTTTAGCGAAAATTTTACTAAATTGTTATTATTATTATAGTATTCAAACCCAACAATGGTTTAGTAGCAAGGAAGTCAAAACTCTGAAGGTGACTACGTTTGGTCTTCGGTTCATGCTGCCTCGACATCTTTCAGAAGAGTGAGGCAGATGAATGAGCTGAACCTGAAAACTTATTCCAGTAATTATGAGGATGAATTGGTTGAGCCCATTGGGTTTCTTATATAATTTTAAACTTAAAATAAGACTTTTGTGTATATATATATATATGTACGGGTGTATGTTTGTATTTTATAATTGAGCCAGGTTTTGTGTTTATATATATAATTACATATAAATAAAAACATAAAATAAATAATACAATAAATATTGCATATAATCTCTTCTTGCTGTAAATATCTTACACAACGTGATTGTGAGCTATTGCAAAGATACATACATTAAGCTTGACATTTTGATTCAAGTCTAATTCAATTTGAAATTAATAATTAAAGTTCGAGTTTATCAAATTTTGTAATAGAATCAAGTTTAAAACATTGGACTCAATCCACCTCAATAACTAAATTGTAAACCAAAATCAACTCAAAATTAAAAAAAATAAAATCAAAAGAAATTAAAAAGAATCCAAACTTTTAGATCAGACTTCAAACCGAAGTCAAACATCATTTTAGGCCAGGATAGATCTACGTACAATAGGTTGGCCAGAAAAAAACTTTGATTCAAGTCCAATTTGATTTAAAATTAATAAATAAAATTTGAGTTGATTAAATTTTATAATAGACAAGATTTTAAAATGTCTGACCCAATCCGACTCAAAAAATCGACGTCTAAATCAAATCGGACTCAAAATTTTAAAAAAGAAAATCTAAAATCTAAAAAAAAAAAAACTTGAAAAGGATCCGAGCTTTAAATGGGACTTCAAACCTAAGTGGGACATCATTTGAAAAAGATCAAATGAGATTCTTCACTTTGTCTCTGCATCTTAATGTCTGATTCGTTTCCCTCAACGATATGATGCCTTACCTCTTCTTTTGTCCTATCACCATTATTGTACTGATACTGACCAATAAGACTGGTTTGTTTCTCCTTACAATGCATCAAAACCTCCTACCTGTATATCACATGTATCCATGTACATATGTAGCTGCCTTCTAAAACTAATAGAAAAAGCTAACAAAAAAGTATCAAACTAAAACCAAAAAGTTGTCTTTCACAAGAACTGAGAATCACACTTAAAATAACCTCATTCATTACGTAAACCCTAAACCATCTGTCTCAGTGTTTATCAGCCAAGTAGTGAGAGTACTATATTGTCACATTCATGCAAGTTCGTGAAACTGTTCACGTTAGCAGAGATTGAGAGAAGACAAGTGGTTGAAAATCACGGATAGAAAAGTAAAAGTGCTTCCATGAGAGTGAACTTGTGACCTGATCAGTTATATATAGGTCTTGGTTTGATCACCTTAAAGATAAGCACGTAGAGATTATACAGAAAGGGAAAGGAACGGAAGGAGGGAAGTTAACTAGCTAGGGATGCCATCCATTGAAGCTCTGGCAATGGCGGGTGTGGATTATATGGAGTGTGGTATCGATCTTAAAGAAAGAGAGCTTAGAGACAAGGAGAAGACACCTCAGTATCTTCTTGCAGACCAAAAACCTGAAGAACAAGGAGGCCAACATGATAGTTATACTGAGAAGATCAATACCAAGATGGAAGAACTTGCTAAAACAGTGGCTTCTCAAGTTATTAAGCTCAGTTCAGATCATTTTCAGGCTCAAGGAAAAGAAAAAGGGCTGTGATCACCCCAGAAACTGATAACAGTTTGTTATGTGTGGTGTTGTGTAAATCTTATGTATGAATAAAGATAAAAAGGCAAGTAGCCATAGTTGTTATGAAGAATTTGCTTATCTAACTGCACTTTCTGTTTGCTATTGTTTTTTTTATATATATAATTTTTAAATGGTTTTTTATTGTTGGTTTTATTCTTATAATTTTTAAGGATAGTAATCATTGTTAGGGAGGCAAAAAAAACACCAAATTTGGGGTGAGAGACCAAATTTTTTTATAAATCTTTATTTGTAATTAGTGAATTTAGCTCGTAGGCTTTTCCTCTTTTTCGGAGAGTTTTCCATGTAAACTTTTGTATTCATTTCTTTATTAAGTTTTTATTTTCTCACGGATATTATTCAATCACACTTAACTGGAGTGCTCTTACACAGCCTTTATCTCCTCACAAGAACTTTTCTCATTTATTTTGCTTGTTCATCATTATCAAAAATCATAAAGACGTTTATCTCGAAATATGTCCAAACACTCAATAATTATTACAGAAAAATGCTTTAAATGTTATGGAATTGAAAATATTATAAATTTGAAATTCATTATTTCTATGTACTAAAATTCGAATATGTATTAGGCAATATTAATAAAATATTTAACCATGAATTTTCATAGATTACTTGAAAAGAACTTTGTGAATAATAAGTACAGCGGGAGAAAAGAGATTAAGAAAAACATTTAAGAGTAATCTCATGATATGCCTTGTAATTAAGATAGTGAATTATCAAAGAGTTTATACGTATATACAAAAAAAGATTACAAAATCAAATCAACGCTGTAGTGCACAAGAGTTCACACTTTGTACGGGTTGGGAGAAGGTCCTCAATTGTACACAACTTTTCCTTTGCATTTTACAAAGAAATTGTTTATATGACTCGAATTTTAATCACAAAAGAGTATTTTTACCATTTGTTCCAAAGCTCGTCTTCACAAAAAAATTATAAATCAATTATCTTAGTATTTTTAATTTTCTTAAATTTAAATAAAATTATTATTGGACAAATCGAAAAGAAAATTTATAATAGACCGATAAGATCTAATTTATATTTATTATAATAATATATTCTTTATTCAATCATTAATTATGATGTAATAGGAAATTAAATTATAGTGGACTATGACCTACTAAGAAATAAATAATAAATTTATTTATTTTACCATTCATCAACATGGATATTAAAGATGTTTAATTATTTACCAAATTTAGCCGTGAATGCATTTAATATGTTTGCTTTATAGGGTAAAACTTTGGGTTATAATTTTAAAATCTCAGCTTATTGAATATTTAGAAACTAATTAAGTAAGGCGTAGAAAAATAATTTTCAACATTTATGACCACCATTATGCTTAAAAAACATAATATCTATTTTATAAATGCACTAATTTTAGACGAAGAATATTCAATTTTTGATGGAATTTTAATTATAATTACAAAACAAATGTGACTTCTTATTAAATTTTAATTAATTAGGAGAGACAATTATAATTATAACTCGTAAATTACTTTTTTTCTAAAAATATGATGATCATGATGATTATGATGATGATGATTATTATTATTATTATTTGCCAAAAATAAGCATAATTCTTGCATATTTATACTATACTAGTCATGAAATATAAAGTAAGCATAATCCACAAATATTGATATGATATCTAAAGTGTTATTTACCTAATTAGAATTCATTATTGCTGTATATATTATGAACACACACTAACCCATCACTCTGATAGAGTTTTCTCAATTCCAAGTTCCATTAACCATTCTTGTGATCTTCATCTTCTTGCTTTTGAATTCGTTTTCTTTTTTTTTCTGATTTTCTTGAGTATATTTGAATATAGGAACATACGAAATATATAAATCAAAAGTAGAAAATAAGTGCATAAAGCTAAAGATAGATGGAGGTCTCTGTTCATTCTCTTCCTGTGAGGAACAATTGGACGACTGGTTATCCAATCCAATTTTGCTTCACCTAGTACGTAATTTTTCCTTTTTTTAAGTGAACCCTTCAAGTTTATTATTATCTTTCTTTTGTTTTTCATATTATTATCAAAATTTTCTTATTTTTCAAAAAAAAAGAAAACTAATAATGCAATTTACTGACTCCAAAATTAATAATAACAATAACAACAACAATAATTTAGTAAAAGTTTCACATAAAGGGGAGGTTTAAAGAGATCTAATAATCTGCAGCCTTATTCCTATTTCTGATCTAAATTCAATAATAAGAGAATACATATTATCAAGTAGGTTTAGTATTAAGTCTGAATTTTATTAAAAGAAGAATTAATAAAATTTTAATCATTTTGATATATTTGATTAGTTAGTAATGATTTATTCTTTAAAAAACATTCATACTACTTAAATTTCTTTGTTCAAAGCAATAAAAGATGCTTTGTTTCTTCATCCTTATATTGGAGATTTTATTGAATGTAGTTTTTAGTTTTGGGTTTTGTTTTTTTCATTCAAAATTTAAAAAATTATTTTTGGATAATCAAATAATAAAATACTAAATAAGAGTTAGAAATAAATTAATTTTAATTTAATTTTATGTAATATTTATTAATAAATATTAACGAAAACTAGATGTTAAACGATAAAAGTTTGTAAATAAATCACTTATTAAAAGTGATAAAATTTAACTTTTAAAATAAAATTTTAATTTAAAAGATCATCTTAGTTGAAAAATTAAAAGTTAAAAAATGAATAATTATATATATATATATATATAATATTGAAGTTTTCTATCTAATTTATTTATAAAACTAAGTCTAATAAAAAATTTAATATTTTTCAAATTTATTTGAAATCAAGTCGACTATAAATTTCCTTCTTTTTAATGCCCATATAAATTTATTATATCTGTATAAGTTGGAATTTGTTTGTATCATTATAACATTCTTGTTTATTTTCACACAGCTCAAGAACTCCAAGAAAAGTTGATGTAACAGTTCGATCTCAAGCTAAGAAAGACAAAGTTTTGTTCGTAATGGGTGCCACAGGCACCGGAAAATCCAAGCTCTCCATCGAACTGGCCAACTACTTTCCGGTAGAGATCATTAACTCAGACAAGATTCAAGTTTACAAAGGCCTAAACATCGTTACCAACAAGGTCTCCGAAGAAGAGCTCCTGAAAGTGCCTCACCATCTGATAAGCTTTCAAGACCCTGACACAGACTTTCCTGTCCAAGACTTCTGCCACCACGTGAACGTTGCTCTGAATCATATCACATCCAAAGGATGCTTGCCCATTATCGTCGGTGGATCCAACAATTACATCAAGGAACTTGTGGAGGGTTCATCGTCCAACTTCAAATCTAATTTCGACAGTTGTTTTCTCTGGATGGATGTTGCTTTGCCTGTTCTCTATAAGCGCTTGGCTAGCAGGATTGATGAAATGGTGGAAGCTGGATTCGTCGACGAGATTCGAGGGATATTCGATCCTGCCGCCGACTACTCTCGAGGCATCAGGCGAGCTATCGGAGTTCCGGAGATGGACCGGTATCTACGAGCAGAGATGGAAATGGCTGGTGATACCACCAAGAAGGCTCTACTTGAAAAAGCCATAGCTGAATCAAAAGAGAACACATATAAACTAGTGACTTCACAGCTTGGAAAGATCAGACACCTAATAGATGATATGGGATGGAAGATGCATCGAATCAATGCAACAGGTGTTCATGAGAAAAGCGGAGAAGAAGCTGCATATGCATGGAGAAAGGAGATTTTAAGACCAACCTTGGCAATAGTTAGTGATTTTCTTGAAAAAAATGAAGTAACCAGTGAACGTAACGTAAGTTTGGTATCTTCAGGCTTCCGACGTTAGCCATCACCTATTTTTGAGGTCATTTATGATTGTTTTATAACCCAAAATCCCAAATTTTGCCATGTTTTGATATTTTAATCTATTAAACAGTTAAACTACATATTTATAGAAATTAGTTTAATGATATTTATATTATTTATTTTCAAGTTGAATTTATTTATGCTAATTATTTATATGATTTTATACTTAAAATTATTTTTATGAATTATTATAAGCAATGTTTTAAAAACAATACCAGAATTTAAAACGTTAATTTATATAAAAATTAGACTAAAATTTATAAAAATTAATTAATTAACTGATTTTATTTAATAACAAAGATTATTAAAGTAAACCAAACTGAAAAAATAAATTAATTCAGTAAAGTTTTTGAATTATTAGCAAATCTGTTTTTTTCTTCTTTAACAAAAATTTATTTTACAAGTGCACAAATGATTAGCAGAATTGACGGCTGAGAATAATCTCAGAAGCTTTAAATCACAAGTAAAAGACATTAGACATCATTTAGTGAATTTCGGATTGGTAATAAAATTTCACTGTAAAATTGTATAAAAGGTGGTAGTTGTCATATAAAAGAAATTATTCTTTTCTTGTTTTTACATATAATACTGTCGTTTACGGAGTAATTAATATCGCAATAATTGGCATATTTAACAATAACAACAACATTTAATAAAAATTTGTTGAAACACGAGTTTAGACATATCTAGTAAATTCGTAATTGATAAAAAAGTTTTTTTAAAATGAGACACATGAATAAATAAAAATAAAAATAAATAAATAAATAAATAAAAATAAAAATAAAAATAAAATAAAATAAAAAATTAAAAAAAGATAAAATATAATAATAATAATAATAATTGGGAAATTTGGTATATTCATAATTTATACCTTAGCCAAGAAAAAAAAATGCAAGATAACAAAATTATACTGTATCGATATTGAGATTCTGGATTAAATGTTTCCTAACAGAGCCAAAGAAACTGTACTGAAAGTGTACTTACAGACATGAGAAAAGTATTTCTGTCAGTCATGAAACTGTACCGAAAGAGAACTTACGCAGATATGAGAAAAGTATTTCTGTCAGAGTCATTTAATTGATTGGAAGGACATTCATCGAAAAGCTTTAATGCAATAAGTGAAATGAATAGAAAAGGAAAAAAAAAAGGACTAAAAGTGAATTTTTAAAAATTAACATTTGCAGTAGAATCAAGAATGTAATTTTAACAGTACTGTTTTGAAAAGTTAAAATTGAAATTAATATTTTTAAAACGTTCGGAACACATTTTACTGCCGTAATAATAACAATTCAAGAAAAATATGGAGAAACGTAAAGTAAGGAGAGATTTATTGAATACAGTCTTACACTTTAATAGTAAAAAAATTGTTTCAGAATAAATTTTAAATTAATGAAAATTTTGATAAAATTTAGCTTTATGTCAATTAAATGTCACGATAACATTAACATAATATTATTTTTATATTTACATAAAAGTAAGTTTTATTATCACATAATTAATTTTTTAATTAATAAAAAATGAGTTACATAATAGTATGGCCCATTATTATATATTTCAAATAATAGGTCTCACATATCATATGACATTGGAATTCATAGTTATATATTTCAGACAACGAGTCTCACTTGTCATGTAACAGTAAAGTCTACTTTTTATTTAAAATAAAAAATAACATCATATCGATATTGACATGATATTTAATTGTTGAAAATTTTCACTATCAAATTCATTTAGGTCTATTTTGAATGTTTTAAAAATGTTAAGGTTCAATTTGAATGCTTCAAAATATTAGTCTATTTTGTATTTTGTTGTATACGTTGAAATTCAAAATATATTTTTAACCAGAAGAAAAAAGAGTTTTAATCTTTAAATATCGAATTTTATTTTATTTTATTAATTTTTTGTTGTTCTCCTTTTGTTATATGCTATATAACAGTCAAACTAGTCCAATAATAGAATGGTTTCTTAATGTCAAGCAATTTGTGCAACTTTGAGCTCTTTTAGATTGAGAACCTCTTTGGCTAGAATCTTAACATTTATTTTTATTTATTATAACTGCTCAAACAGGATATTATCACTCGTTAAAAAATAATATAAATAAAAAATAAATTATATCGAATTTTTAAAATATAAATAAATATTAAATATATTATAATTTTTATTTTGTAATTGTAGATATTACCATGCATAGAAAATATCTACATATTTATAAAAATTAATTATATTCAACTGTTATTTCTTTAATATTTTTAATACTTAAAATTTTAACCTGAAAATTTGTACCATTGTTAGTAATAATCTAGTGCTTAAAATTTTGAAAAATCATTAAAAATATATATGTTCAAATATTATCTAATTTTACAAGGAATTTAAAATGAATACAAATATTTTTTTTAATGTTATCATTAACAATATTAAAGTGGAATACATAAATATATAATTTTATAGGTCGTCATATGTTGTATTATAAAGTCAAAATTGAGATATAATTGAAAATTATTAAATTTTCATAATATTTGAAATAATCTACTAATAAAAATAAACGAAAGGATTTGAATAATAATTTTTTTATTAATCTACATAATTAGGATAATCACAATTTATAATAGTTTTGAGCTTGGAGCCAGCCCAACCCTCTTAATGAATAGGTATGATAATTCGATTCAGCTTGATCTAAAATCAACAAGTTAAACTTGATTTGATAAAATTTTGAGTAAAACTCAAATTTGAAGAGTTAATTAGAGGTTCAAAAGTTTAAATAATCCAATTATTTAGTCAAAATAATGTCATTTTAAAAAAATTATTCAAAATAATATTGTTTTATATGGCTTGCTTAGCTCGACCTAATACGATTTATTATTGTCTTTAAATTTAGAGATAAGCCTAATTCAAGCCGAATGGTTCAAACTAATTTTAATAAATTTGATAAATCTATGTTATTTTAGCTTTAATCTAAACCTTATTAAATTAACCTTAGATGACATTTTTAAGTAGTCGAGTCAACTCTATCTCAGCCTATAATTTAAAATATATGGTTTATTATTTTGGAGTATGATCTTTATTAAAGAAAGAAATTTTACAACTATATCAAACATAATGATTAAAGTAAATTTTTTTCCAAATAAACATATATTGTGTAACAATTAAGTGTAATTTCAAAAAAAAAATGTAGATCATGCATGTCAACGGATTAGGTAAGTGATTTGGCAACTAAACATTACAACCAATCTGTTAATATTCCCTTCCTAGCTATTCTAACACTCGGCCTATACAAAATGATTTAGTCAACTTTTGTTTCAATGGATTAAATTTGATGATAAAAAGATATTGAATTTTAAGAATTCGTTGATAGATTAAAATTAAAAAGTTTAAGAGTTATATTTAAATTAGGGTAAATTACCAAAAAAAAAACATAAACTATCTTCAATTTTTCAATTATAGCCTGAACTTTAAAAAGTAACAATAAAATACCCAAAATTTCAATTTGTTTTAATTCTAGCCCGACGTTAGGTTTACCATTATCTATGCTGACGTGGAGATGCCAAGTGTCAATGGACCCGACTAATTAGACAAGTCAGCATGATTAAGATCAATTAGCCAAACGATGTCGTTTCTAGGACTTAGTAAACGACGTCATTTTGGCCAAAACCAAATAAGCTACCCACTTCTCCTCTGTCGATCCCTAAACGACGTAACCTATCCTCTGTCGAATAGCCGAAAACTTTATGCCAAAACTCTAATTTCAATTGGATCTCTGATGGAAACACTCTCAGTACGACGATCTGTTTTCCTGCGATCTCTTC
>JAOQMM010000171.1:19610045-19625872 GCA_027563515.1 Erythroxylum platyclados | reverse complement strand
TTACCGGTGAAGAAATTCTGAGAAACATCTGGCAAGTAGAGATGGGTTATTCCAAATGGATCGATCTTGCTGTTCTGCTGGGAATGGTGGTGTTCTATCGGATGATCTTCTTGGGAATCATAAAGATTGCAGAGAAGGTTAAACCAATCGTGAACTCAGTTATGGCTGGTTCTGTTAGACAGTCATTACCAGCTGTATCAAAAGATATGCATTCATCTTCTTAATGTTATTTGTAGATAAATTATCAAAGTAAGTTTTAGGTGTTTAACTATACTTACGTATCAAGTGATGGAATATGAATGATATGAATGTTTAATACTAAGTTATGAGGGAACTTGATCCGATTCGATTCGAAAGTTTAAGTATTCAAATATCAAATTTAGGGGTAGCAACTGGTTTGGGTCCATCGCAAACTTAACTGGTTTGACTTGGATTTATAGAGCCTCAGCTAGGCTTGGACTGTTCAGGCTTTGACTTAACTGGAGACCCAACTTTTATAACCACGTTTTATTGTTTTAACAACGTTATTTTGTTAAATACAAAGTCATTTTGTATTTTTAACTTTAAAAAATTTGGGTTGGGCTAAGTTGCACTTGAGCTTAGACTAGTCTGCCTTAGACTCGATCAGGCTTAGACGTGGGCCTGATCGGGCCTCAAGCCTAACCTAACAGCAAGGGTTAACTAAATTTCAAGTTGTTGACTAAATTTATCGGGCCTTAAGTTGGGCCTATGTTGAGTAGGGGTCGACTGAATTTCAAATTTAAATTGTTTAAAACAAAACTTGAATATACCAAACATAAATGAATTTGTTTTTAATAAATAATGTCGTTTTCTATAAATAATGTCGTTTTCTTTAAATTTAAATTTTTATAAACTATTTTCACTAAATTTAATATTTTAGTATTAATTTTTATAGTTTCATAAAGATGAAAATTGCTTCCATTTCGAAATTACAATAAGCTATTATTCTTACTAAATTTAATATTTTGGTATTATCTTTTATATATTCAAAATTATTATAAAGGTGAAAGTTATACATAGATATTATACACATTAATTGTCTTAAAAAAATTACATTGAAAGTTTATATTTTTAAATGGTCTTAATTTTTCTTTCTTATTCATTAATCATGTATTATTTATACATTATTAAATTTAAAAAGTTGAAAATATGACAAGTAAAATAATCCATAAATTATATCCTAGAAAGAAATTGGTAATTTAAATTATAAATTTGTATGAACCAAATTAAAACTTTTATTTTTAAAATTAATAGATTAACTCCCAAACTAATTAATATAATATTTCAAAAAAATTATATTAAGAGATTCATATTATTTAAACGATGTTCAAAATTTTAATTATTTTAAACTATAACTCATGAATTATGTTCTAATAAATTTTTTATTACAAATTTCAATATTTTAAAAATCAGATCAGAAGTTAAACTAGTAAGACAAGAGATTTAAAGTTTAAAAAGTTGATATTAGATCGTTACAAAAGTAGCTAAAAATTGAATAAAATGAAATAATTTTAAATATGATTGAATTTTTTTCAAACAATCAAAGAATTTGAAGTTTAATTGAAAAAAGAGATTGTTAAATAAAAATTAATTAATTTATTTAATTTATAAGAAGTTATTAATTTACAAAAATTGGCTGATTAATTAACAAGCTAATTAGGTTTTAATAACAAGAGTTATTAAAGTCAATCGAATCGGAAAATTAAAAACCGAATCGAAAAATTAGACGGTTCAAAGTTTTTACGATTGAATCTGCTGAGCCGGTTGAGTTTTTTAATTATTAACAAATTTACTCTAATTAAATGATTTAACATTTTAAATCCTTTACTCAATTTTTTGGACCTAATGTGATTTATTCTTTTATTTCTTAATTTTAAAATTTCAAATTATTAAATGTCATTTTATTTCATTATTAATTTCAATAAAGTTTTTATTTAGTGTTTTTAATAAGCACGAAATAATAATGAATTTAATAATATAAAAATAATATTACAATAAATGTCTGAAAAAACAATATTAATATCGTTAATTAAAGAAAACAATCTTGTATTAGTGTATTTCCCCTTCTCTTTTTCACTATTTACGAAGGACTCCAGTGATCTCCCAGTTTATGAACCAAATATCCATATTCGGAAAAGATCTTCTGCCTTCTAGAAGCAACCGATGGAGGAGGAGGAGCATGAGGTTTACGGCGGAGAGATCCCCGACGTGGAAGGCGATATCGACCTTAACAACGCGGACATGGACATGTCCACTGCCGATGACGACGCTGTTAAGGTTCCGAAATCCTAGCATGATTGAGTCGATTACTACTTTTTTTTTTGTGAATTACGTTTAACTGTTAATGGAGTGCAGGAGTTGGATGAGATGAAGAAGAGATTGAAGGAGATGGAGGAAGAAGCTGCTGCTCTCCGCGAAATGCAAGCCAAAGTCGAGAAGGAAATGGGCTCTGTTCAAGGTTTTCATTTGTTCTCTTCTTTTTTACTTTTGTTTAAAAAGGTCCGTGTAACGCACTTTCAGTTTCATTTGATGCATGTTGAGTTATGTATGTGTTATCGGTGGTTTCAGTTGCATTCTGATGAGGCATATGTGTGGTAGTTTCTTAGATTTCATGTTAAGTTTGTAATTACTTGTTTGAACTCTTAAAATTAGTTCGAACTGCTGCTTGATTTCTGTTTAAACTCTTGTTGTGTACAGACCCAACTAATGCAGCTGCTAGTCAAGCAAGCAGAGAGGAAGCTGATTCTCGCTCTGTGTTTGTTGGCAATGTGAGGCGTGAACTCTTTGTTGACTCTGTTCTTTAAAATATAATTTAGCTGTGTTTTTATAATTACTCTCTAAAAGCTTATTTATCTCTGGTGTCTCGTGTTGAATTCTTCTCGTGATTTACCTTGTCAATGCTTGAAATAAGTCATCTGTGGCAATGCATTTTCATTCGAACATAATTGCTTATTAAACATGATTGTTAACTGTATATAGTCATGATTTTCAATATTCTATGCATCAGCCTTTTTAGTCTCACCCTTATGTTTTTTTATGTGTTCTTCATCTTGGCCCACCATATATATACTTCAATTCTTCTTCATCCATTGAATTTGCTTGTATATGGAATTGTGTATCTACGCTTGTTAGATAAAGTTTCACGCATGTGTTAGTACACCATCTAGTTCTGAAGAGATTTTAGGAGTATCATAATAAAACAAATGTTAAGAATGATTAATTTAATGCAAGTATGCACCTTAAACATGATCAATATTTTCTCAGTGTTGACCAGCATGCGTCTGCATATAACACACACACACACATACACACACATATATAAAGTAATTAAATTGCATGCATGTACTTCTGCATTAGAGATACCACATCTCTTCATATCTGCTTAACGACTTGCTGCTTCGGATTTTCAAAGCAATCAGAAAAACTGAGATGGCTGTGTAGATGACAAAAAAGAAGTTGGAGTAACTGAATCTATTGTCCTAAAAAATCTTCATAATTTACTGATAGAACTTTGAACTTTCTTGTCTGAGTATTAAAATTTGAGTCATTTTCTTTTGATTTCAGTTGCTCACAAATTTTTGAGAATGAAATGATGGTTCATTTTTGTTCTTCATGTTTTCTTTTTAATTATTTTAGTTTCAGGTTTGATGAATAGAGTCCAAACTTTTACCTTAATGTTTTGTGATCTTCTGGGATTTGTTATTAATGTTATGTTATCACTTGGATCATGGTTTGACCTATGTCTACTATGATCGCAGGGTTCTTATTCTTCGACTTCTCTATGTGTTAGAGCTGCAATAAATACATTGTGTTGTTGGATTGGGAAAAGTTATTTTCTTGTTAATAGTCTTGTTTTGAAAGAAATGAAAAGGATCCTGCTTGCTAAATCTTGAAAGAAAATAGCAAAAATGAAAATGAGAGAAAGGTACTGGTGAATTCTACAAGAAAGAAAAAAGAAAAAAGTTATCAAGAAGGAAACAAGGAACATCTGAAGGAAAAAGGAGCATAAAAAAATATCGTGAGAGAAATAAGAAGAACCGAAAAAAGAAAGCAGAGAAAATTTTGAAAAAAATAGTATTCTATGATAAAATATAAAAGCAATGTACTAAAATAATGTAAGAGAAAGGAAAAAGTGTTGTGTATTTGCAAATATGTTGAAAGAATGAATTGGTGAATGGTGGCAAAATCATCTGGTGGTTTCTTGAAGTGATGGAAGTAGGATCTATTCATACCACAGTTGAAGTTCTTTTGAGGAGCTGAAGGCTACTCAACATATGCAAACTGAGCTGCAGAGCCCTTTACTACTGGTGGGATCATTGGTGCATACATCTGTTGTCGGTATAAGATTGTTGCTTCTTTGTTGAAATAACCTGTTGGCTAACTGTTCTCTATATGCAAAGTGGTGAAATTGCTTGTCAAATAGTTAACTTGTCATTTGCAAACAAGCTGGAAAATTTCTTGTTCCTACCTGGCTTGCAAAAACTTGATGGTTTAATTGGCTTCTCTGTTCAACAAGGTGAGAGTCCAATATGATATTAAACAACACATGTTCAGTTTTTTAATATCCAAACCCCTTGATCACAATTTGGGGGGATCTTTTTCCATAAACTGTCAATTAAGACTTTTAAGCACCACAGCTCGGGATTTTCTTGTATAGAATTTTGTGAGATAGTTGCTTAGGACAGCGTTTTCCTCTTTTCTTTAACTACGATATCTCTACTTCCTTTTTCTCTATTTTATAGGCTGGAGCTGAAAAAAAAAAAGAGAAGATTTTCAAACAGTACTGTTTAACAGCTTAATTGGAGATTCAAGGCATAGATATGCTTTAGTTTTTGTTCTCCATCCCTAGGAAAAGCATCCATATGGGTTATCAGTTTTTTGCATTACTGGCACTGGGTCAATTATCGTTTTGCATGGACTCTGTGCTCTATTTATGAGTTTAAACTTTCAGAGTTTTTCTTTAGTTGACAAAGGAATGATTAGCTATTTCTTATTACTTGAACCTTGTCTGTAAAGTGATGTTCATAAATTTCTTTGAAGTGATTTGATGTGTTTTTCAGTAGTTAAGCTGGCATGGTTTGAGTTGTGACTATAATCACCTCCTTTTGCTACATGGAAAAGCAAGATTATAACCATCTTTTCCTTGAGCAATATAATGTTTTGGCTCACTGCCTTCTATTCCAGTGAAGCAAAGAAGGATTTGTATCAATTTGTGAAGCTGAATTGGGTATTGACTGGAATGGCTTAACCTTTAAGACATACGCGAAAGAGATCAGTGTTCTCGCTGAGGGGAGGAAAGGAAAACAAAATAGTATTAGCAAAGAAAAAAAATCTCAGTATTTATGGATTAGAATGGTACTTGTGAATATGTGCTATGTTCGTAGAATATTGATGCTATGTAAGTTGGACAATGTTGGCTTCTTCTATGGATGTGATTATGTAATGAAAAACTGAAGATTTAGCACACATTTCTTTATGATTGATTAGTTAACCTCGATCTTTTTTTTAATTTCTTTGGGTGCATATGAGTTTAATTGTGCTTTTGAAACCTTAGTGTAGTATTTTCTTTACAGACAAATTGTAACCTTAAAAGAACCATATTTGATCTGAAGTTGGTCATAGCTAGTTGATTTGGTAATGAATGGAACTGTCTTATAGAGAGGTCAATATATTTGGTCTTGTATATTTTGTACACATTTACATATTAACATAGATGTTTTGAGTGCAAAATGCAGCCTTAGTATGTTTAAGAGAATAATATGTGCTTATCTTAATATAATTTTAATTATTTGGATTTGATCAGTTTACGGTAACATCTTGATACTTGGTTCCGTCATCGTGCAATACTGTTCATGAAACTGATAATACTCTTATCAGTAACTTATGGTTCAACCCAAAATTCTGCTTTGTGTATAATCATTCAACTTATGGTTGCAAAAATCTTCAATTATGTAGGTTGATTACGCTTGCACGCCTGAGGAGGTTCAGCAGCATTTTCAGTCCTGTGGTACAGTAAACAGAGTTACCATTCTGACAGACAAGTACGGACAGCCAAAGGGTTTTGCTTATGTGGAGTTCCTTGAGGTAGAAGCTGTACAAGAGGCTGTTGTTCTGAATGAATCTGAACTACATGGCCGTCAATTGAAGGTAATATGTTTCCCTGAAAATTACCAGGTCTCTCTGCCCCTTCATGCACGTGTTATGGATAGGATAGCTGTTAGCTAAATCTGTACAGTTTTACTAGACTGTCGGTCTAGAGACATGAATCTTTGCTATGAATGATTTCTGTGGTATTTGTTAGTATTATGGTTTCCGAAATGTACATCATCTGTTTTGATCGTCAACTCAGGTTTTACCCAAAAGGACCAATGTTCCTGGGATGAAGCAGTTTCGACCCAGGCGTTTCAATCCTTATATGGGATACCGATCCAGGAGGCCGTATGCACCCCCGTATTTCTACTCTCCTTATGGATATGGGTAGGTTGCCTTGCACGAGCTTTTACTATGGTAAGTGCGATACTATATTCAACTTGTTTTTGATGACTGCAGGAAGGTTCCTCGTTACAGACGACCAATGCGGTACATGCCTTATTACTAGAAAATGGTTTCTATTTTTACAAGACTAGAAAAGTTCTCACAATGGTCATGACCATTTTCTCTTTTTCCGTTAGTCCCAAGTGAAATGCATAAAAGATGGACCATAATGTGTGGATACCTCACAGGCCTTCATGCTTGTGTAGCCTTAGCTTATAATATTTCAATTTCTTTCTGAGCATTCTTTACATTGATTGATGTCGGTCCATACTAAGCTATTGTTCATTTTTTATTTGCATTAAAGTTATTCGATAGTTTATTTCATTTCTTCTTATGTTACAATAGGCCTTGAATAGGGATGACAATAGGTCAATCCAGATCGAGCTCTATAAAGCCTGAACTTGAGTCCGGTTTTGAGCGTAGTCGAGCCTCAAACTTCCTTTCCAAACGATTTAGAATTCTCTTTTTATTCTATATGTCATCTTATTTTTTATTGAGATGAACTTTTTGAACTCATAATTTACATTTTAAAAAGATTCAAATTTAACTAAAATTTTTAAATGACTTAATGTAGAAAATTGAAAATCTACACTTAAATAATTTAATGAGTTTATGAAATGTTAATTTTCCCAATGCCCAACGTAATCTTTTAAAAAAATATGTTTTGAGTCTACTTAAAAAAAACCTTTAAATATGATTAATAAGAAGTAGATATGTTAAACTAATGATATTATTTGACTTTTTCTAAAATAAAAACTTATATATGATTTACTCAATAGACCTTCAAATATGATTAATAAAAATAGATATATTAAGTTAATAATATTATGCGATTGGCAATAATCTATAATTTTTTAACAAATAAAAAAAGTTAATATACATTTAAAAAATAAAAATTATGACTTTTACTATTATTAATAAAGTAACCTCTAACTACTATAGATGATAAATATATAAATTATATATTTAAGAAACAGATTTTAAAAAAAAACTTATAAAGAACAGTAGAAGATAATTAGTGATGACAATTAGGTTTTGATGTTAATGCTTCAAGTAAAGGCTACCAAACACCTTTGAGTGGATATGGCATCTTATCTACCGTTAGTTGAAAAGGAAAAAGTTGTTATCAACATCATTAAATATGGAGCGTTCCTGGATCCTTCGTTTGCAATTGCCACAATTTCTTATATTAAATAGTAATATTTTAAAAATTTGTATTGTTTAGTAAACTTTTTTTTGTCTATTTTTGGTCTTTTATTATTTAAAAAATTTGCAAACTTCTTATATAATTTCACGAATTTTAATAAAATTACTTTAAATAAATTAAGATTTTAAATGATAAAATACATTTAAAAATTCTATTAAGTTTGTAACACTATTAAAATCAAATAGAAAAAATTAATCAATTTTTAATGTGTATATTGCCATAGACATAATAGAAAATTTTACTTTAGTTTATTTTAAACTAATATAAAATAATAAAAATGGTTTAAATTTTTAAATTAATATATCTTTTTACTCAAATTAGTTAACTCTTCATTTAGAATTCAATCGAAAAAAAAAAGGCGTTGCTTATTCTCATTCTAATGCATTTTGTTATATTTTTAAAAGAAGCGATTAATTAAGAAAAGTCTCATTTTTCATGTATATAAGTTAAACTTCTAGGATACAAATATAGGATTTGATATTGAGAATGTTCTAGTTCTTACAAATTTTTTAAATATTTTCTTTCGAGTCTTATGTCTTGTATTTAGCTAAAATATTTGATTTGTAGTACTTCCCTTTTAATTTTTTAGCCTAAATATTTCCTTATTTAGTCTGTATATTTTTTAATGAGTTATTTTATTTATTTATTTACCTGTCTTCTTTTTTATTTGTGTATTTATTTACTTATTTACTTATTTATTTTTATTTTTACCTTGTTCTATATTTATTATATTATTTATGTTATTACTTATTTTTATATTTTTATTTATATGTTATTATCTATTTTATTTTATTTTTTATTATATATTTATGTGTATCTATCTAAAACAGGCTAGTTACCAATAAAGAGTAAAATTATGCATTATTAAACCTCTCCGTAATCACCCCGTCAGCAAAACTTTTATTGGATTGGTTTTTGTTGTACTATTTTCATAATTTCGACCCGACCCGAATATAGGGTTAATCAGGCTGCACCGAACCAGACAACTCACCCGGAACATCCGGTGATTTGCCGCTAATATTATCCAAATTCGCAAGGCATCCTCTGTCAACGACATCTTATTCACAATGAATCCACCCTATCAACATACGCCAAATCAGCAAATGCAATCAATTAGCGTTAAGGTGGCAGACACTGGATGGCTTTTAAACTCACCCGCACCAAGCACGGTTCCGTAGGTGATTACTTCTCCCTCCCATAACATGATTGCTGCTTGGAAGTAACTAAGCTCAAAGACACAGACAAAGACGAACTCAATCCCTCAGTCTCTCTCTCTCGCTCTCCCTCTCTCTCTCTCTCTGTGCTTTGGATCGAGAAGCGTCAATGGCGAGCGGCGGCGGCGGCGGGTACGGAGACGCCAACCAAAAGATAGACTACGTGTTCAAGGTGGTGCTTATCGGAGACTCTGCGGTTGGAAAATCTCAGATACTGGCTAGATTCGCCAGGAACGAGTTTAGTCTCGACTCAAAGGCCACTATCGGAGTAGAGTTCCAGACTCGAACTTTGGTTATCCAGCATAAGAGCGTCAAGGCTCAGATCTGGGACACCGCCGGCCAAGAGCGGTACTTTTATGTTACTTTTACCGCTGTTTTAGTCTTCTTGTCTTTGACTATCATCTATATAACTTCATATATTTAGACCGATCAAATGGGTGTCTTTTGATAGTTGTTGACTGTTTTTGTTGATATAAATGAGAATTAAGCGGTTAGTGCTAACTTATGGTAAACTTCAAGATGGGAATTTTGCCCATTTTTTTCGTAACATTCCATGTTAGAGGTGGGTATCACAATCTCATATCCGAAAGTGGATAATTGTTGGTGTGATGTTGATATGAGCTGCTTTTTGATGGATCCATCTAAGAAATTCCAAGTCGAGGTTTTGATAGATGGTACTAAAATCTTAGTTCTTGAGTGTTGAATTACTATATAGTTCTTTTGGATCGTTGGATTTCCTTTAGCATGTTTACCTGATGTCAAGTCCAAGAATTTGTATCTGAACATAGATTAGATTCCTCCACTAGTCATTGCTTCTTTGGGACTGTAGCTAAATATGACAACTTGATCTCTAGAGTTGATTCATAAATTTGTGATCTCCAGGATTTTAAGTTATAACGTCTAGTTAGACTTGGGTTGGTTGAATGACTTGCTGGAGAATTGAGTCTCTTTTCAATTGACTGTGCATTGGATTACTGGATCTTGATGGTGGCAATTGAATGGCAGATACAGAGCTGTCACAAGTGCATACTACAGGGGAGCTGTTGGAGCGATGCTGGTATACGACATAACTAAACGGCAGAGCTTTGATCACATTCCGCGGTGGCTTGAAGAGTTGCGAAGCCACGCCGACAAGAATATAGTCATCATTCTTATCGGAAACAAAACTGATCTTGAAGATCAACGAGCAGTCCCCACGGAGGATGCTAAGGAGTTTGCTGAGAAGGAAGGACTGTTCTTCTTAGAAACCTCTGCATTGGAAGCAACCAATGTGGAGAATGCGTTTTTGACGGTGTTGACGGAGATCTTCAACATCATCAACAAGAAAAACCTTGCAACCGCCGAAAATCAAAGCAACGGAAACCCTGCATCCTTGGCTGGAAAGAAGATAGTCATCCCGGGCCCTGCACAAGTAATTCCAGAAAAGAAGGTGTGTTGTAGCTCTTTGTGATTTGATCATACTTGATACTACAATACATTCCATTCCGTCCTTTGTTTTATGCTCCTAAATAGAAATTTTTGAGAGGGTGTGGTGTTTCTCTTTGTAAATTGTTCATCACTTTTTATCTTTGCTTAGCATGAGCAAATTAATTACACGTTGTGAATTGAAGCAGGTTGCTTTTTCACTTGAATTGTTGTGTGCTGCTTGCTATTCAGTTACATGTTCCACAATCTCAAAACAAATATTATCTTCTGGAAATGCCTGTAATGCTTATATATGATGGTAGCTGTTAAGGTTTTCATATTTAGGCCAAAATTACGAAGGAACCTCATGCTTTGGCAATTTGTTTATGGTCTTTAGATCATTAGAGGGGAACGTACAGAGTGTAAGCTAACGGGTTTGGCCGAGTTGATTGGGCTTAAGTTTGGACAGTTTTAAGTGAAAAAGTCATTTTAAGTTGGATTTAAACAGTTTTAAAGTGAGAATGACATCGTTTTGAGTATAATGACATATTTTTTAAAATTTAAATTTAAAAAAAAAGGAGTCTAATCGGGTTTGGGCTACTTGCCTCAAGTCCGGTTTAACTTCAAATTAAGGCTTGAGCAGATTTGAGTCTGACCCGACTTAATGACATCTCTTAGTGAAACCACTGTGTTCCAATTAGTGTTTAATCGTTAAACAGAGCACCATAAATTAACATTTCTTTGTAGATTCTCAATTCTATTCATGCATTACTGATTAGTAAATTGGAAGTTTGATGAAATGACTTTAGTATGATAACAACAATTGGAAATTTCGCCAATACATAGTGTTATAAGGTTCAGTAATACGCAATATTATCTTTAATTAATAGACAGACTATTTTTAACATATCCATTTAAAGAAATTTATCTCTTAACATATCCATTTAAAGAAATTTATCTCGAATAAGTACTAAGAAAGTTTCTAATTTGAATCACGATTATAAATTTTTTTTCATCTTATTAGGTCATGGCTATAAAATTATTTTTATAGATTAAATTTTATAAATATCAGTTAAATTAAAATATCACTCAATTCACTCAAACGATGTACAAATTCTCACATATATTTTATAATTTATTTAATACATTAATTTAAAACATGTAATTTACAAATAATTATATATATTTAACATTTCAACAACTCTAATAACTGTAAATTTCATCATTATAAAAACAAATGAAAAGAAAAGATTGTAGAAGTTAAAAAGCACAAGAATTTATCTTTTGTCGTGACTTATTTTCCGGATGTAATCAAATGAAAACACAGCGTAAGTCGTAAGTTTACTCAGAAAAGGGGGAGAAAAAAAACATTTCTCGAATGTTTCCTTTTATATTTTCCTTTTCAACCACCGATGTTGCTCTCTTTGCCTCACTTTCAACGATGCTTCAAAACCATCATCAGGAACCCACAGAAAACAAGATTTCAGGTGCAACAAAATTTTCAACTCATGCCAAAATTGCATAACGTATCAAACATATTTGGTCTTTGCCATGTAAAAGATGAAGACCAAATACAATGTTATGGCAAATATATAGGTGCAAGTTAAATATAGAAGAGATCAGTTATAATTTAACCATCAGCAGCCACTTCACTAAGTTTAGATTCCTGAACCTCCGTCAATTTTGTCCATGTTCGGCATTTCATCAGGCTCAACAAAGATGTTTTCTTGCATCGAGGAGTGATTTTCAGTTTCTGTGCGCAGTCGAAGCCTTTCCAGAAGTTCTTGGCAATCGATTGCGGTGACCATGACACTCAGACTGCCTCTACCCTTCCAGCAGCCAATGGCAACTGTTGATGCATCCACTTTGACAGGAGTCGTCGAGTCTCTGGCATCTACAGAAAAAAATTAACAGTTCAAGCACATTCCCTACTTATTACTTTTTGAGGGAACAAGAAATCATACACACCTCTCAAAACTATCACACAGCAACCCATTTGCAACTTTGATGCCTTCTCACCAAACTCAGAATCCACAAAGTCAGCAAATTTCACAGCTTTATACTGCAAAAGATGCTTGAAGTCCACCGTAGATGCGTATAGAATTTGTTTTCTTATGTGCGGAAGAATTAATGGCAATCCTTCAGAGGATATACGGAATGAACATGGAGCAGTGTTTCCTTCTCTTGACGTTTGTCGCTCCTTTAAAGAGAAATATCAATAATGTAAGTAGCAAAAACATTTTCAACAAGTGAAGAGTGTCACATTTTTCTGAACGATTCCCCAAGAAATCAGGTGGACAAAGTGGTTTATCCAGAGAAAGAGAATTGACAAATGCTAAGTTGCATGAAGATTTGGCCAAAAATCAAAAGAAGTACAAATGGTACAAAAAATGACAGCAAAAAAATTTACTTACAAACATTTTCAGGCCGACTGAAGATATCTTAAGTTGCTGACCAGCAAGGATATTAAGCTCTAGGACATCTTTAACCGATTGCGAAATGTAGTAAATTCTCTTCACATGGTTGTTGTCACTGTTCCTTGAAATCAAATGGCCATTGAATGGGAATGACTCATCAATACCATAGAATGTTTTTATGCTATCAATTATGTCCTGATCTTTAAAGAAAATAACAGGATCAACTCCTTTCCATCTGCCTTGTATTTGCAATTTCCGCTTCACCCCAGGCTTTCCGGCTTCGGTTTTCTCATTAGCTGGAAGCTGAGCTTCTTCAGGACCATTTTCAGAACAAGTATTGCATGGAACAGGTTGCAAAGTAGAATTATTTGGATCATTTTCAATCATATCAGCCTCTGAAGCTGCTTCAGAAAAATTTTCCACAGCAGAATCTTCAGAATTGAGCTCCAACTCTTTACCATCTTCAATAACCTCATCCAATGGTTTTTCTTGGGACTCATCTCTTTTTATGAAACGTTGGCCATGCCTAGAAGGTCTCTCAGGAATTGCTGCAGGGATAGAGTAACTTAACCACCAAATATTGAATGCCAAACAGAGGGAACTAAATAAGAAGTAACTAAGACAATGGACAAAAAAAGTATTGATAAATGAAAAAGGTGGGTTAGAGTTGTGTAAGGTTTATGTCCCAGCATTAAACATAACCATTATGTTAATGATGAACTTCAGTTTTGTAACAATATGTACCCATAACCTTTATTACCTGGCAAAGTAGAGAGCTTGCAGAGGACAGCAATGAAGAAGGCCCCACTATTCTGATCATGGGGCACTATCCTCATGCACCGCTCAAGGGGAAGATCAGAAACTTCCTCACTCAGATCATCAGTTACAGAATCCTCTGGCATCTGAGACCCTTCAGAATTCATACAGTTACCGTTATCAACCTTATGGTTGTTGTCACTCGGGGCTTCATGGCTCTGTCCAGAAGGAAACATACTGGGAAGAACCCCAGATGTGTGAGATTTCACTACACCTTTGTAACAGGTAAGCCATACTCCCTTGTCCCGTACCTACCAACACAACAAACATAATATATATCATAATCAGTTATGCTCTAATTCATCAAAGGAACACCACTGCAAAACAAAACACAAGCTTCGTGAATCCCTTTCTTCTAATCCAGTTAACACTTGCACAACAAAATTTAGCACCATTCAAGATCTTGTTGAACATCAAGTGCTAAATTTAATAGATTGGACACACTGCATGACAAAACTCACCAAGATATAAAATGGAACCCATAACACATTTGGATGCACTCAAGCGGAATTTTTTATTTTCACAAAAGCGAGTTTATGTTAATCAGAGGTAAAAGGCCAATAAAAACTTCTATGCTTTCTTGTCGTTCTATTTGTCCCTCGAAACGTACAATATCTCAATATTTTAGAACCCTTTGAGGAAAAGCAAATGAGTTTAAACTCTCATCAAATATCAGAAATTTAAGTTAAAATCACAATAACTATAACACATGAATCAATCCACTAAAATAAAAGAGTAATCTGTTATTCTGTCTATTGTCATATACATGATTTAGTAAAGCCTAATAGAAGTGCATTAAACAAAAGATTAAAAATTAATAGCAAACCTTCCATTTCTTTAAACCTGGCCGGCGAACAAGCTGAGGAAGGGAGCTAGAGACATCAACAAGCTCAACAGACCCTCCACATTTCCGTAGAATCTAGACATACATTGGTAAAAAAAGACAAGATTCAGCATTAGAAAGTCCCAACAACTTCTGCCTACTGAAGCCGTTATTTTATGCAATAACAAACCTCAGCTACCACAGCCTCATTCTCAACAGGATTCATTGAGCAGGTGGAGTAGACCATCCTCCCACCAACTTTAAGCAAGGAAATGCCTGCAGCAACCAATATACCCATCAAAAGGATAGCTAAATCATATCATTAAAACAAATTGAATCCTTCAACTTAAATTTCTAGTATGAAAAGAAAAAGGTGAATAACTCCATCAAGTAGATATCATAGCAGCATATACTTGCATATAGAGACTCATTTACTGAATTTCATTTCCAAAAAAGAATGCAATCCACTCTAACATGGAAATTCCAACATTTCAATCTACCATTGTTTATCTAATACCAGCAGCAATCATGCCGACCCCTGGTGCAAACAAGTGAACTAATTAACATCTACAACGGACATGATATTGTAGAATTAACAAACTGATCATATATAATTAACTTAAAAACATATTTGACACTTGCAACAAAAATCAAATGAATATAGACAATGTGTTTCAACAAACTGCAACATCATACACTTTTGAAGTACAAGAAAAGAAAGCTTCACTTACCTCGCATTGCTATCTGAACTTGTAGGTTGTGTAGCCCATTGCCCATTCCTGAATTCCTAAAAGAAAGGAAACTCTAATTACTCTAATATCTAGTACCAACAAAATTCAATTTAAAATAACTTTAGAGCACTTTCTACCATTTTCTCCAGAGATCTGGAGCCTTCCGGAGGGTACCATCTCCACTGCAGGGAACATCACACAAGACACGATCAAAGAGAAGTTGACTCAATTGTGGCTCAAACTCTGTGTCAGAAGCTCTAAAGTTTGTTTTGTTAGCACGACATCCAGGAAAATGTTGGGCTTCGTTGTTTGTTACAATCAGATTGGCAGTGCACATTCTTTTTGTTTGGTGGATGAGAAGATTACATCTTTGGACATCAAGGTCATTTGCAACAACCTAATAAGAAAAGTAGAAAGAAAAATGTCCAATTATTGGAAGTACTGAAACGGTACTCAAACAAAACAACTAAAAAGTTCCAATCACTACTTAGTTCAAATTAATGAGAAATTTAAAATTGAATAACATAATTGTACACATAAACAAATAGGAAGGTAAAAAATACAAAGGAGAACAAACCATTCCATCAGGGAGTGATCCACATTCCATAGACTGATATATAATCTCTAGCAATTGGAATGTTTTCGACCCTGGAGCAGCAC
>JAOQMM010000171.1:19521384-19534742 GCA_027563515.1 Erythroxylum platyclados | reverse complement strand
AGGTGTTGTTTGTCTAATTTTAACACATAAGTTTTCAAACTAAAATCTTTAATTTCCTTTTAGATTTTTAATTGAGGTTGTGTTAAATTGACCAAAATAAAAGGGCTTCAAGAATCATTTATTAGTAATTAAGCTTAATAGGAAATTTACTGAATACTCTAAAATAATCATTAATTTATATAAATAATAATTGAAAAGACTTATGAAATTTGATCTAAACAAATATAGAAATTTTCAATTATTTATAATAATTTTATTAATTTCGCATTAATAAGTATCAGTTTCTTTCTTTCATATCCTTAAATTATTTATTAAATCACTTTATTATCTTTACATAAAACCAAAAAAATAATTTTTAAAAATAAATAATTAACAAATATACCATAAAAATAAGGACAATACTTAATCTCTTACATCACATCAAATAATTTTAATTTTAAAAATAAATAATTAACTAATATTTTATTAAAAATGAATAATACATGATGTCGAATAAAGTTCACATAAAATGACAATAAATCAAATTAAACCCACTTAACCTCTTAATTTCATAGTCCAAACTTAATCCTTCAATCTCTAATTAAGATTAGAATGACAATTTTTTGATAAATTACATTAAAAAAATCATTGTATCAAAATAAAATTGATTAATCAATTCAAATATAACTCAATACTCTCGAACAAATTTTGATGTAGATTATGATAAACTGGATTTATATATAAACAAGTAATTAATAGTAGCAATTTAAAACTAAATGAAATCTATAAAATAAAAATAACTGAAAAATTCAACCAATTCGACCGATCTAACTGTAAAAATTTTGAACTGACCAATTTTTCACTTTATTAATCAATCAATTAATTTATTAAATTAATTATATTTATAAATCAAAATAAATCAGTTAATTTTCATCTACCAATCTCTTTTTTTTAATTATTCAAATTTCAAATTTTTTAATAAATGAAAACAATCTTTTTTAAACTTATTTTATATCATTACCGATTAAACTTTTTTAAGCTTTAAGTATAACTTTTAGTCCAACTTTTAAAACATCTCCAAATGCGGAAGGTTATGTACATAAAAGTTTTATAAATATTAAATACCATTAAAGCCTTATGGTGAAAAAGAGGTGGTCCCGAGGCCCAATCACCAATAAAGATGGCCGGGTACGTAAAGCATATTCCCTGCCACGTATAGTAAAGATCCAATGGAGCTTTCAAGGCATTCGAGAGGGGTCAACTTGTAAGAAAAATGAAAAATAAGTGAACAATAGAATCTACTTTGGAGGTATTCCACATATCTCAGTACTAATTTACAACCTCTTTCAGCTACTTCTCCATCACAATATGTAACGTGGCCGACAAAAATCCTGTTTGACTACCTAATTTTCTATGGCTAAAATATGAAATTAAAACAAAAAAAAGAAATCAGAACTACTTACCAGGAACCAAACATCTTAAACACAATATATACCAATAAAGCACCCGAAGAACTATGCAGCTAAACTCGTGTGTATCTGAAGTCATCAAGCATCCAACAAACCAAACCAGCAAGTCGCTGGATGATTTCGATGGTCACAACTAGCGAGTCAATGGGACTGCACGGTCGATGCATTATTGTTCTATTTACCAGGTTAAAGGCCATCTCAAACTATAATCCTCTGGATGCCCCTATAATCAAACTGTTTTGATTACAGAAATGAGTTAATCAACTGACTTTAGCGCCTGATCGGCAAATTTACGTTCCCGTTCACTGAACACCTGTTGCTTGAATTTACTTGTCAGGCCGAAAATCGTCTGCAGCGTTAAGGTGATTTGCAAGCTTGAGTACAGCAGATTGCACGATTTCAGAACTTGGAGAGACAGAACTTGGAAGATGGGGTAGGCAAGCGGGTAGACATTGTTCATTGTCCTTTGAAATGTAGAATAGAGAGAGCACACATCGGCAGAATATGAACCTACGCACGAAATTCCGTGTAACAAGTGATGGTAAATTAGAAATGAGATTCGAGTATAGAAGAATGTTAGCCACTTAGTCGGTGGGAATCAGACCCAGAAATTGAGAAGAAATAAGATTAGAGGTTTGAGTTTTCATCATCATAAATAGTGTCTATTGAGGCAATGTAAAGATTTAGATGATTACACACACAATAACTATTCCACCTACTACGATTTTAGACATTGTTAAATGAGAAACTGCATTACTTATTTAGAAAGGGTATACCTTAGAATAAGCCGTCTAAGAAGTGGATCAGACAGTACTTGGCCCCAAACCAGATCCAGGTTTTTTGATGTAGAGAGTATTACCTCCCATTCAGAAAAGGCCGTTGAAAGAATCTCCTCAGCCATTTTATACAGATCCTAAAACCAGAATTCCCACAGCAATTAGAAAACAAGCAGATAAAGACATTAGTTATAAAACCGAAAATGTCATCAAATAAATTTACCGTATCATCATGAGGAAACGTGAGGCCAACCATTTGACAGAATGCTTGCAGAGGAGCAGTCAAGAAAAAGGTAAACTGACTTCCATAATGTATTGAACCAACATTAGATGGTTCTTTGAACACTGATCTAACAGGTGACAGCAGTAAAGCAGCCATCTCTCCTCTTTCCGCACCATGTAAAACCTGAAATCACCCAGAATTTACCTGTGAGCAAGAATCGTGCAATATTAACCTCCTTTTTTTATACAATAAGATGTTACTAGTGATATAAAATCGTTGATCAAAGAGTCAAATTGTTTAGGCATGAAAATCCATGGTTATATGTGCGCAACATATTCATCTCATACCTAATCACTAAATACATTAGAGAGTAATGAACTTAACCAAACTCTAAAAGAGAAGAGATTGCTTCCAATTTGAATAAACTCGAATTGCTGTCATGAAACTCCAAAATACATCAACTCTCGTCTAACAAGTTATCCACAATCTCGAGGTATGACAAACCTGCCTTGAATGCATGGCTGCTGTCACTATCAATAATCAAGAAAAGTGGCCTTCGAGTGAACGGAATAATATCCCCAGGGTAGAGTACATTTGGACCTGAACATGGGAAAGGAGATGATGTAATAAATAGAACGAGCACGGTAAGGAGGCAACATAGGGTGATATTGTGAATTGCTCTCGAGTTTTGGTGATGAGTAAACATTTGGGAGTGTGTAACAAATAAAGCAATATAGCCACTTACCTCCATTTCCTTTTGGACCTAGGGACAAATAGTTGCCACAATAATCACTAAATTTTACTTCGCCATTCATAGGGGATTCAGATATAGAGACATTCTTTTCAATTGACGAACTAGATACAGCACTGTTTCTTGAAGATCTCAGTGATCCTCCAGAGCTTTCCAATTGGGAAGCATGATTTAATCCACCCTTCCCTACATTCAACACAAACATTGATTTCAGGGGGAATAAAGAGAATCATCAGTTAAAAGATTGCAGGCCCAAACGTTAGGCTAAAGTTACCACAGGCTGCTATATATAGTAATATGATGCTCTCTGGAGGAAGCTCCTCAGAAATTGTCGCCAGCACCTGCCAACATTTAATTAAAACATCAACACCATGGGTTACACATCTAAAATGGAAAAGGACATCAGAAATTAATAACAAAATGCTCAATGTTCAAGAGTTATCACACAAACACTATATGTGACAACATTCTGCATATAGCCCGTATCTGTTCCCAGGTTTTGTTCTAACATCAGTGACATGGCTGTGGCATCCCTTTAGATGTAGGGTACTCATACCTTTTCGATGCAGATGCTAAAAAATTCTTACCTTCAAAGTTGCATGGTTGTCCACGTACATGAGTAAAATACATATAATTTGTCCTAAGGCTTTGCTAAATTCAAGTTATGTCACTATTGATATGCAGAAAATGATTTTCAAGAACAATGACATTTTTATACAAGGTAAATATACCAAAATCAATTAGATAAGATATTAAAACTAACCGCTAGCAAGTGCGTGACAGAAGGACGATAAAGAACAGCTTTCCTAGGATTTTGAGGTAAATTCGGATCAGTCAAATCCGCAGCCAGATTCATATCAATTAATCCAGAAGCTCCAGAATGATCTATTACTGTGCCGTTCTGTTTTGGTTCAACCACGTGATTTTGGAAGCTTGATTCTACTGCACGCTTTTGGTAGAAAGATCCACTTGGCTCCCATTCCAGGCATTGCATCATTCTGTAAGTGTCCAAAGTAAGTTCTGCAAATTTCACCTAGAAAAGAAAAAAGTGGCAGAAAATACAAATTTCTATAAGCAGGATAGTTCCAATAGATTATCAATCATAATATAACAACCAAATGACATTCATTACTTACTTCATTTCGGTGATAGCTTGTAAGCACAGCATCTTGAAATTTTAGAACTTGCTTTGCATGGAAACGAGCCACATAAGGACGAGAAGCTGGATGTGAATCGTATAGGCCACTATAACGAAATGGCCTGCTATTTGTAAAAGCACTATCAACTTCCATAAAACGTATTATTTCATGGACCACCAGCTTCCATTCTTTGAAATTCATCCCCTGACAGGAAATAACATGAATACCCGTGACCAGGCAAGTACCAACTGGAAGTTCTAAACGATTGTTAAACCATTGTAGGAAGGACACTTGACTAACTTACCTTGTTGACTACAAAAGTACCTAATCCAACAAAAAGAACTACACAAGCCATGGGAAGTCAGATCTCACGAGAATAATGAAAAGGAACAAGACTAGTTCAAGTACCCTTAGTAAAGTACCTTTCAGGTTTGCGCCTAAAAAGTTAAGTAATTCATTAGTCAGCTTCTCTGTGATACGTATTCTGAATTTCCAGCTTTTTGCCTTGAAGATGGTTCTAGAGATTCAGTTTCCTATAAATAATGGTCACCTAGTCCCTTGGGCTCAAAAAAATATCAAATTACAGCAAACCGATTTCAATGGGACGACAGAGCTCCTCTATCGTTACTTCTCTCCATTCTCCATTCTTCTGTTTCTATTTATCTTTAGGTAACGGGAAGATTCCCGTCCGATCAGTCAACATTATTTAAATTACAACAAGAATTACCACCTTGATGACATGCCCTACACAACTACTAATCCTGTCTATACCATGGTCACTTAAGCACATGATGTAGGAAACAAAACAACTGCAGGCTCATATCCAAGTTTAGACTACCAGAATATCATAACTAGGCCACACCAAACTTCAACTCCTATGTAATAGCCCTAAAAAACAGAAGCCAGGAAAAGTGATATCTTCTTCAATCAGAAAAGTATCTTAAGCAGCTGAACCAGCAAAAGTTCCCAAAACATGAGATACTTTAGCAGAGTTCCATGGCTAAGTAGTGTCCTCAAAAAGAAAACAGAAAGACGAACTCTGGAAACCAACAAAACAAGGAAAACGAGAAAAAATCTATTCCAGCCAAGTCCACCAAACCAAGCTTACACATTCTACGTTATGCAAATGAAGAACAGACGGAGGGAAGAAAAAAAATACTCACTTGGAAATTTGATTTGCTATCATCAACGAGAGCTCGAAACCTCTCAACAAGCGCTCGAAACATCTCGGTCCGGTTCAAAATCAAAGAAACAAGCAAAAACCGCGCGTAAAATCTCAACTCCTTAAATCTCACACCTACATCCTTTGCTTTGGCTCCTTCGAAGTACCTCCTGTGCAAAATCGCCTCGTAGAACACATACGCAGCCACCAAGAACCTCATCTCACTCGTCCTCATATACTGGTTAAAGTAGAGCTGGCCGATCCGGCTCGCGATTTCCCCGATTTCCCACCGATTTAGACCGCAAGCAACCAGCTCCGACCGGTTCTCCTGCTGGTACTTCCACAGCCTCATGTAGGCCTTGAAAACCTTCTGGAAGTAGCGATCCTGAGCGCGTCCGTACTGCGGAATGTCTCGGACGTGCGCGAACTTCCGGTCCGCACTCTCCACCAGCGCACGGAAAGTCTGTGACACGGTGTCGCTGCCAGCCGCCATGGAGTTTTGTATCTAACGGAAACGGCGGTCGTCGGTGGTTGACATAGGAAAATAAACGGAGGCAGAGAAGGAGAGAGAGAGAGAGAGAAGGAAATGGAAGCTAACAGTAAGTTGAACGGAGTCAGAGTGGTACGTGGGAGCTCGCGGACGAAATGTAAGCTGATTTTTCTAGGGAGGAGGTGGAGCTGGAGCTGTGATCGTGTGCTTTTGAGGAGATGATGCTGCTGGCTTATAACCGTTGGATTTGGGGATGATAGGGATTGGATTTGATGTGGCAGTGATGGTGGGTCCAACTTTATCCCCTCATATTTTAACTGGACCATTCCAAGTTACTTTTAGTTATAATTGTCGGCTTACATACTTCCTTTCATGGAAATTTTTTATTTTAAAAAAATCTCAATTTCAAACATTTAAATTATATTCGCAATAATTTTAAGAGATTTTGGTTTGTAATATAAAAATACAAGTTCAAATTATTATGCATTACTTTACTCAAAATTATATCATAATATTATAATTATATGGTAATTAATTGTTTTAATATTAAATTTGTCTCTAATTTATTAAATAATTTAGTTGATATACATAATTTATATAACATTTGGACTATTATAAAATTTATCGAACAAGTATATTAGACAATAACAATAATTGGTATGAATTCCATTGATACGTAGCGTCTAACAAAATCTAATAATTTTAACTTTACCCTTAAAAAATTATTTGATAAAAAAAAGAAATTAGAGAGAGAAAGATAAAGCTAGAGAGAGAGAGAAATAAATAATAAGAAGAAGAAGAACGCAGGCATAATGAAGAGAAGATGGTAGAAAAAAAAAGTTACTGCAGTTTTTTATTATAAAAAACCATTCCATATACATTAATTATAATAATTACAACATTTTCATTCTTTTACACAAAAACATAACAAAATTAGGTTTTTTCTTAATGCAGCCAATGTTTTGGATATATGAAAATAGTATTTGGCAACGATTGTAATCCGTAGAAATAGAAATTAATTTTGTTCTTTTTACTTTTATGTTGTATTTTTAATTATTATAATAAATTTTTAATATAAATTTTAAAAAAATTAGTTAACTTTTAAAAACTAATCAACTCAATTTAAATTATTTTTGTTCACATATGATTTTTAAGAACTGCATTTAAAATAAATAAAAATCAAGAAATATTAAAAATATTAATGTAAATCACTAAAATGTATAAAAACTTGTTTTAAACTAAATTATTTAGTCTTTAAAAATTTAACACTTAATTTAAATTTAAAAAAATTATATGCTAAAATTAAATTTCAAAAAAATCTATACCTTTTAATTTATTATTTTTTATCTCAGTCTATAGTTTATTCAAAATAATTGGCATTTGCCCAAATTTTTATTAAATATAAATTTAAAAAATGGAAAGTAGTATTTTACTTGCAAAGACTGCCCTTCTATTCCGCCAAGAGGTGCACTCTCAAATTCACTTTATTTGAATCGAAGTCCTGAATTTTTAAAAATTTTAAATTTTGATTTAAAATTTAATTAATTTAAATTAAATATATTAATTTTGATAAATTAGTTGAGATTTAGGATAAAGTTGAGAAGAAGTCTAATAAGCTAAAAATACTTTTTAAACCTCAACTTTTATGGCATAGTACAAAACATATCATACCATTTTAAAGCATTCAAATTAAATCATAATATTTTTAAAACGTTTAAAACAAAAGATGAAAATTTAACGAAGTTAACTCTCTATTAATTAAATATCACGTCAATACTAAAATGATATTTTTTATTTTTTAACAAAAAATGAATCTCATTACCATTTAACTATGAGGGTCCAAAGTCAAAAATTTATAAAATGGATCCCGTATTATGCAGCCGTAAAACTCACTTTTTAGTTAATTTAAAAAAATTAATTACATAATAATAGAGCTTATTTTAATTTAAAAATATAAAAATATTGTCGCGTTAGTATTAACATAATATTTAACTATCAGATAATTAATTTCATTAAAATTTTCATTTAGTTAAATTTTATTTTAGATATTTTGAAAATATTAAAATTTAATTTAAATATTTTAAAATATTAAAACTCAAGTTATATTTGACGAAAAATCTTGAGATTCAAATCTACCTTTAATAAGCCTTAATTAGATGACGGAGTCTGGATCGAAATCCCTTAATCAAGAACGTGCCAATGCAACTTGTTTCCTGCCAGAACAGCTGTTCCATGATCTTTCATGGTACTGTCTGTACCGGTCAATTATGTGTGGGGCGTGTGATTCAACCTTATTTCCTGCCTTTACATATTCCAGCGTGTTACTGTATATCAATTTCTTCAGATTAATGTTTCACAAAAAAAGTAAAACATGTCCAAATGTGGACACTGTATGTGAAACCAACATCACAGGCTCATTCGGACAAGTTATGATGTTTCCTGTTCAATCATTTTGTTTTCTTATGATTGTAAGTTTCCAAGGTGTTGACCTTTAGAAAAAGGGAAACAAGGAAAAGCCAGCAAATGTGTGAAGATTACAGATACCGTATGTTCTATATATATATATATATATAACATATATATACAATATTATTAGACATAATTTAATTTTATCTAAGTATAAACCCAACTCAAAATTCTACATAAATATATCTAAATTAACCAATCTTCCCCAAGATATTAAAGATTGGGCACTCCAATGCATTTCTGAAGCATGTTTGAAAAGTATTATATGATAAACGCTTTCAATAATTTCAATTTTCGATATACTTTTATTGCTTCTTATGAAATAAGAGTGAGTTTGAAAGTAAAAATTTAATCAATTCATATGAATACAAAAAAAATAATTATAACCGTTATTTTTTAGTATACATGTAATAAACTTCTAGATATAAGCAATAGATTAAACTATATATTTCAATTAGATTATTTAACAAATTTACGACTAAGAGTAAAAAAACGAAATTAATTAAAGTATAATGTAATTTTGAGTTATGACTTTAAAGCTCGAATCCAAATTTCAAACATTTTGAAATACTTAAAGAATCTTTCCTACTATTTAGAATTGACATTTATGCTCAATTTCGACTTAAAGTTATAGGACAAAGTTTGAATTAATTATAGGGTCAGAATGTGGAATCATAATTGAAAAGATCTCAACTCAAAGTTCTTCATAAATACTAAAAATTAGTGACAATTTGATTTTTAGGTAAAAAAAAATACAAATGAATACAATAAAAAAATTTGATCATTATTTTGAATATATATTTAGTAAAATTCCTTATGCAAGTAATAAATTAAATTATATATTCTGATTGAATTATTTAACAAATTAACTACTAAAGTCAAACAACAAAATTAATTCAAGTAATTGACGGTAAATTTCAAGGCACTTTAATTGTGTCTTTAAAATCAAATCCAAATTTCAAACATTTTGAAATAGTTGAAGAATCTATTGACACTTTTATTTAATCTTGACTTAAAGTTAATGAACAAGGTTTGAATTGACCGAACTTCGATAGATTTAGGTATAATTAAAAAGATCAAATTATGGATCAAACTTTTGGTTCAAGAAATCTAATTCGGTTTAAAATTTAAAAATTAATGATTAAAATTTAAATTAATTCGACTCATTTAATTGTAAAAACTTTAAACCGAGTAATTTTTTGATCTGTTTATTTTAATATCCTTATTATTAAAAACTTGCCGATTTATTAATTAACTAGTTGATTATCATAAATTATTTAATTTTTATAAGCCAGAACAAACAAGTTGATTTTTATTCAATAGTCACAATTTTAAATTAAATTTAATGTCTTTGATGAATAAGGATAGTTTTTTGAATCTTATTTCAAGTTTTTCAATTTTATTTAATTTTTAATCAGTTTTATGATATTCTAATACTAGTTGAATCTTTTAAATCTTAAACTTTTTATCTTACTAATTTAACTTCTGGTCTAATTTTTAAATCTGGCAGTTATGGAAAAGCTAAATAGAGAATTAAAGCTTTGGTTCTGAGGCCTATGATGAAACGAAACACGATAATGGAGAGTGATGCAGTGCTGAGGGAGTAGTTGAGATGTGTCTAATGTGTGAAGAACATTGTGGTCCTTTGCGACAAACATTTCTTCTCGAGAGTTCTTATGATACGTTTCAAGTCTTTTGAGCATAAAGCAAAAGAGACGGGTCTCTATCTAATGGCCGTGATCGGCTTTATTCACAAATTTCAATGGTGGAGTCGTCTTCTTATGCTTTATTAGGTAGAAGTGTCTCGGTCCCGAGTAAACGTGCTTTGGATCCTTTGAATGTCCTTTGTCTTTCACTGGACAAGTAAAGTTAAGGACAAGATTTAGGAGGTTGTTAAAGCTCTCGATGCAATGCAATTAGGGATGACAAATTAGATCCAATCTGATTAGATTTGAAGGCTATAAGTTAAGTTTAGAGGTGGTAATAATTTGGATCGAATTAGATCCGTTGCTTGTATGGTTTGGTCCAATTCTTAAGAGCGCAAATTGAGCTCGACCGGAGTTATACTAACAAGTAAGATCTAGTCAAATATGTTGTTAGTCCGACTTGGTCCAATTCTCAAGAGCACAAATCAAGTTTGACTAGAGTTATTCCGAGAGGATTTTTCAAAATAACATTGTATTTTGACAATCTTTTTTTTAAACTTAAGATTAAAATAATGTATTTGTGAGATTTTTTTTTTTCAAAACGACGTTATTTTATAACAGGAGGCATGGGTCGTGGAGCTGCTCTTGGAGTTGGACCCCCAAACTCTAGCTCGATCCAAAGTTTAGGTTGATCAGGCCTAACTAATTAACTTTAGGTTATGCCAAACTTCAAGCCTCGTATCATCTATAATCAAGCTCGAGTAATGATCTTCTTATCGGGTCTAATCAATTTAATAAAACGACGTCATTTTAATATAACATATTAAAAGAACATTTTTAGCGTAAACATAATTCCAACTAAATTCGAGACAAACTCAAGCTATAAGTTAGAAAGTTCTGATTGTATAGAATTGGAGACATTTATCGTAATTAAAAGCTTTTTTAATCTCAAATTGTATCAACACTTAATTGATTGAACAAAAAAGGGAATTTTAGTAGAAATGTTGAAATTTTGATTACTATTTACTCTCTATGAAGTACTAATTAGGGCTCCAATTTTGACATAATTGGAGCTTTATTTTATTAACGATGACTCGCTAACCTCAAAAGTAGAAATAAAGTTTGAAAAAGAACATCAAGTAGTTTGCTCTCATTTTTCAAGAAATTTACTTTAAAAAGCCAAAAGCTTATAGGATTCCTAAATAAAAAGCAAAGGAAGTCAAACGCCAAATAAAAGATAATTACTTGCCGTTTCTATTAATGAGCGATTTGAAAAATAAATAAAGCAATTAAAGTTTGAATTTTAAAGTTACTTTTACACAAAGGAATTTAACATCATTTGAAGGATAAAGATAAACACCTCTTAATCAAGAAAAACAATATCAAATTGGAAAATAAGATCCTCTTTTTGAAATAAAATTAGATATTGTAGTGATTATGTTTTTTAGTGCGTATTAAATAAATTATTGAGCATATGTAAATAATTCATAAATCATGTACTTAAATAAGTCATTTGATAAATTTATAATTAAATGATAAGTTTGATCTAATTGATATTTATAAATCTAAAGTGTATCATTTTCGATTTCTAATATTTCAAATTATGAAACTATAAAATAATCTCTTAAATATGATTTAAATTTAAGATATTTAAACTAATGATCATAGAAGAAATAAGTTTTACCAATTAAACGTGTCCCATATATAACATTTATATAATAATAGTGTTAATAATATGACATAACATATATATTTGTTATAAATAGATTATTATAAGAGTAAAACCTCTCATTTAGTTTAAGAAAATTTTTTAAAAATTTTTTATCTTTTAAATTATTTAAAAAACTCTTTTTAGTTTTTTGTTTTTCAAAAAATTCCTTTTCTTATACTTCAATTATAATGGCAAAACCTTTCAAAAAAAGGAAAAACAACATATGACATACAATATGAGCATCATGCATAAATTAACCAAAAGTTATTTACATGATGGTTCAATTCAACTCTTAAATTTAAATTTAATTAATTAAATTTGACTCAAATCAATAATTTATTATAATTATCTTAAATTATTGGTTTAAGTTGAATTTAATTTATTTGAGTCAGGTTTAAAAACTAAATTTAGTTATCATATTAATAATATTTAATTAATTCAAGTCGAAATTCATACTGTATATGTTTCGTCATTTGTGGTAGTAAAGTCAACGAGCCTGATTTAGTTAAAGCTTGAATCTAAGTCGACCCGAAGTCAATGGCCAAACTTGAGCTTTTTTTTCGATTTGAGCCTAGTCTAAAACTTAAAAATCTTAAGAAAACAACATCATTTTTATTTTAACGTAAAATATCAAATTAATCTAATTTTTGAGCCGCTCAAGCCCATTAGGCTTTAGGTCAAGTTTGAGCCCGAACAGAATCAACCTATTGTCAAATCCAAGTCTAAAAAAAGAAGATTTTTGAAAACATAAAAACTAAAAATAGTTTTTCCAAAAATTGAAAGCGCAGAAATTTTTTTAAAAGAATTTCTTAAAAAACAGCTTGGCTCATTACTAAACTTAAGTCTACGAAAAGATGTTTTTGAAAAAATAAAAACTAATTTTAAAAAATTAAAAGACTAGAGAATTTTTTTAAAAATTCTTAAAATATATGAAAATTCCCTGTATTTTATCCTTGTTATGAATAAATAGATCTTTATCCTTATTATAAATAAATAGATTGCTTTATCCCTTTTTGAATTTGGAAATATGTCTACTTCCTCGCCTACAACAAAATAAGACCATTTATTTCTTCATTATTTGTCAACAAACCAAATCCACGTGTGACGTGTGGTGGGAAAATCAATCAAAGAGAAAAATAGCGAAGACAATTGAGTACATAACTTTGGAAAAGTGGTTAAAGGTCAAATGAAGGAATCTTCTAAAGCTATTGTAGATATGCAATTAAGGGAGTTAAAAGGGGGATGTGAAAGTGATCAAAAGTTACATTGTACAAAAGGGTTAGTGTCTAATGATGTAAAGCTTCAAAATATTCAACGCAAATCTGCTAAAGAGTGGCGGTGTGCTTGAACTTTCAAAGATGTGTGGACGTAGAAATGATAATAGGCTCGGGTTGAGCTAGGTTTAATTCGAAGTTAATAGATTTAGTCTAATTTGATTAGATTTAGTCTTTGAGCTTCGAGCTATCTAGATTTGACTTAACCTAAAGTCTGAAAATTATAAGTAAAATAATATCGTTTTGAACAAAATGACATTGACAATGAATCG
>JAOQMM010000171.1:19504147-19521284 GCA_027563515.1 Erythroxylum platyclados | reverse complement strand
ATTTGACTTAACCTAAAGTCTGAAAATTATAAGTAAAATAATATCGTTTTGAACAAAATGACATTGACAATGAATCGGATCCTTTGAGCCTGCCCTTAATAGACCTATTCAAGAAAGACACAATAGTTTGAATTACCATAAAGTTAACATCAAGATTTAAATCAAATTTAAATTTAAAAGAATACTTTTAGATTTTATATTAAATTTGAGTTCAAATTTTATAGTTTAATTTAATTTGAAATAATTCCATGTGAAAAAAGACATTATTTTATTGTATTAATTAAATAAAAAAAGTTTAATGATCTAATGATATTTAATAAAACAATATCATTAGATTTCTTAAAATAATATTATTTTTTTAATAAGTGAGATAAAATAATGAACCTATCCAAACTTAATCAAATTTTGAAATGTTCATTAAAAAGCAAGAGACTCAATCTCAATTCAATTGGTGTTCTTAAGCCAGTGTTACTTGAGCATTATACTCAATTTTGTGCATATTACATTAAATAAGTTGCATATGATTTTTTTAAAATGTTGCATAAGAGTTTGTGTATTTCCTTTTTTTGTTTTGTCTAATAGAAATTGTAACTAGTAAATAGAGTGTAGTTAATGCATGTTTTTGACTCATGCACCCATTTTTATTTTCAGGTAAATGAATTAAAAAGAACAACTGTATGAAATAAATTTTCGAATATAAATAATAATTTATAAATCTTATATTTTATATACATAAATTAACTAATAATTTAAAGTTAAATCAATAATACAATTTAAATAAGTCATCATACTCAGTATACAAGATTACCCATTTTGCGAGGGTCTTGGGAGGGTCATAGATGTACGTAGCCTTCTTCTTGTATTTCTTATAAGGAGATTATTTCAGTGATTCGAACTTGTGACATTTCTGGTTACAAAAAAGTAACTTTTACCAACTACTCAAAGATCTGAAAAGGGTCATTTAAATAACATAATTTTAATTTATATGTCTAAATTTTTGACTAGGATATTAATTTATATATAGTTTATGAAAAATCAGTGGAGGGATATCGAGATCTAAGATTTAGAGTTATCATTTTAATTCATCTAAAGAAATTTCGTATCATACTTAGGTTTAAATTTAAAAAGATTCAACCTTCAAAATATCTAAAATTAAAACTTACAAGAAAGTCAAATTAAAAAAATCTAGACCCAACAACCCAAATTTAATCCAATTTTAAACCAAATTTAAATTTATTTAAAAGATTATAGATGAAGCTAGAATATTGCTAATGCTTCTAAGATCTCAATGTAGTTGTTATGATATGCTCAGTTAGCTTTAAGGGTGACAATAAATCGAATCAAGCTCGAACTCAATTATGCTTGAGTTTAGTCCAAAATTTTGCGTTTCGATCGAAAGTTTTTGATTTGAGTTTGAATATAATTGGATTTGAGTGGTTCGAGTTGTGATTATATATATTGTTTAAAAAATTAAAAATAGTGTTATTTTTGTTAATTGGTTTTTAATTCAATCTAGCCTGAGTATAAAATCTAAAACAAAAGAAAATTTTGAGTTTTATCTAAACTTAGGTTAACTCATATCGATCCTGTTGAAAGATATATAGATGTAAGAATGTGAAATATATAATACATATTTAAGTGTACAATAACATTTTAGACATGACCATAATTTCATATTGATCCTTTTTTTTTTCTTGTTGGAAGGTAAGATCCCTCGAGATTGGAGACTCTTCGTGCATCGAATCATTGTGGATTGCAACATCATCTTTGAAGGTCTTTTATTAAAACTTTTCTATTAAATCATATCTTTACGTTCTTTATTTTCATAAACAAAATTTGAATAATCGAAACTTTAAATTTAATTTATCAAAGTTAAAGTTAAATTTAACATCTTTACGATCTTTATTTTTCTTGAAGAAGATTTGAGTAATCGAAACTTTAATTTTGAGTTGATGTATAAAAATTGATTCTATCTAAATTTAAGTTAAATTTTAAAAAATTAAATTTTTTTATTTCTATTAAATTTAATTTTTTTAAAAATTAAATTAAATCCAAAATATTTAGAAATTAAATTCAATATAACTTATTAATGTATCATGTTTTAAATATAAATAAAAATAACTATTGTATGATGAGTCAAATAGAATAATGAAATTTATAAAACTAATAAAATTCATTTCTAAATTTTTACGTAAATTATCAAATTATTGTTAAATGACAAATTTTTTTAACAAACATTTTAATATTTTAATAAATTTTATTTTATTTTATTTTTCTTTCCTTTTCACGTGGGTCATTTGGAAATAAACCTCTTTATTAATTAAGGTTGAAGCTGCGTGTTATTAGACCTCCCAAGACTTTGTTAGCGGGATTATTATTAGGAGTTGTTATTGTTGTAATAATTTTTATTTTAATAATACAAAATATTTCTTCTATTTATAAAACAATGTATAAATCAAAAAAATTAAGTACCTTTGTGATATATACTCTATATTATTAAATATATAAAAATTTTAATTTTGATTAAAAAATCTAAAAAAAAGGTTTAGCATTTTTAACTTAAAATATTAGAAGAAAGAGAGCACTATACGTGAAATGTGACTTAAAAATAAAGTAAAAGAAAGCGTACGTTAACTTTATAGAGAGGAGACCGAAAACCAAAACCAAAACCAAAAACAAAATAGAGCGAGACATTGCAGGGAGATCCGATCCGATTTACAGCGTCCGATTATCTTCCTAGTCTCGTCTGAGGAGGAGGAGGAGGAGGAGAGATGTGGGTGTTTTACGTGATCTCGCTGCCTTTAACCCTAGGCATGGTGATTTTGACCCTCAGGTACTTTGCGGGACCGGAGGTGCCTCGCTACGTGCTCTTCACCGTAGGTTACACGTGGTTCTGTTCTCTCTCCATCATCATGCTCGTCCCTGCCGATATCTGGACGGTAACTCCTTAATCGATCACCGACATGCACTTGGATTTCTGATTTTGATTAGCTTCTGGAAATGGGAACGAGAGGAATTACATGAATTTGTGAATCTTGCTAGGGAATCTATTTTTATTGGGTTGCAATATCAAATAGCTAAATAAGGAAAAGGGGGGGAGTGCAAAAGTTTGAATTTTTAGTTTTTACCTCTGCTTGGAACGATTGAAGGGTGCTCTTAAGATCCGATTTTAGTATGGTTACCTGATTAAAGGCTGATGTGATTAGAAGTATTAGCTGCTTTCTTTCTGTTGTTTTCCGTTTGTAAAACTGAACAGCCGTTTGTATTCTATTGGAACAGTCACCCGTATCCATGTCTAAAGCTGATCACTGGGTCATTGGGTGTAAATTTAAGGGCCTCTTACGTTGGTGTGATTGGCATATGAAACATTAGGAATATATAAGAAATTTGGCAATGTTGCAATACGTGAAATTGGCTTTACATCAGGGATTTTAAATTCTCACATTTAATGAGGCAATTAGATTGTTGTACAACAGTGCTATTTCTTCAAAGTTGAAATTATCGTCATCACTGAAGTGTAATGATGCATTTCCTACAACATGCTTATAGTGAAATGCCATTCATTTTCGATCAGGCTGCAAGCTATATTTATCTGTTATGTTTTAGATCTCTTAATAATTTATATGCTTAAAAGAAAATATGAATTTTCTTCTCAGTTTTGCTTGAAGTTTTCAAATGAGTTAAGGAAACAATGTTCACACATCTGCTGACATGATTTTTCTATAAGTTGCTGAATTTAATTTTCTCATTTCTGCAGACAAAATTTGATCTTTCCAATGGCGGCATTTCTTTCTTTTGGAGTTGGTCATATTGGAGTACATTTTTACTTACTTGGTATGCCAAATATCATTTGGGTTCTTATTCTTCTACTCTATTCTGTATTGCAATGTACCTTACTGAGCTGCAGACACATAATACTCCTTCTGGGAAACATGTCCTGTGATGATCTGTGCTCTTTTTATTTTGTTCTTATATTAGTGATCAATGGTCCCTTAGTTGTCATATCGCAGACATACATTCGTATAGAATTTAACTTTTTTGATTGTTGGCAACACCCAATCGCCTAACCTGTTATAGTTTCAAGTCAGAATCACTGAAAAAATAAATATATGCATGGTCTACATTTCAGAGTCCTCGTTATTCCCTTGTGATATCTGATTTGACAATATTGAAATTGTTTTCTTCCTGTACATATATGCCATAAGTATATCTTCCTATGTATGTGATACAACTATGAAAACTATCGTTGAGCTTGAGATTGCCTTCCTTGAAGAAACTAGAACACTCTGATTTCTCCATCTCTATTCCTATGTTGTTTGTAATCATTTGATTCCTCATATAATTGAATCATGTCATCTCTAAGCAGGGCCGTGGTGCCCCTTATTCAGGGTTTTGAAGATGCTGGAGATTTCACTGTGGCAGAACGATTCAAGACCAGTATACATGCTAACTTAGTATTCTATTTGATTGTGGGATCTATTGGCTTCTTTGGACTTGTTCTCCTCATAATGCTGAATAAGATAAGGTCCATATCTTACTTCTTTAAAGTTTTACTTACTCAGAGTTCCTGTATTTTTAGCAGTATATCTAAATAATTGCTGTTATTAAAAAAAAAAAAAAAATTCTGCATTCCTAAAGTGATTCCTGCTTCTTCTAAATTATATATTGGAAACTTTCTATCTGCTTTTCATACTGATGTATGTTAGCAGTTATCCAATTGTACGACATATAGTAATTGATTTTTTGTGGAGTTTGGAGGTGTAGATACTATATTTCTTAGTCTTGAAGAGATTACCATAACATCTCGTTCTATCTATCTTTATACTAAGAAATTACCATAACATCTCATTCTATCTATCTTTATCGGCAGAAGAGGAGGAGTGCTTGGTTTCGCCATGGCCTGCTCGAATACCTTTGGGCTTGTAACTGGTGTATTTCTTCTTGGTTTTGGCTTGAGTGAGATTCCTAAGGGCCTTTGGAGGAATGCAGATTGGACAACCCGCCAAAAAGTTCTTTCTCACAAAATTGCCAAAATGGCTGTGAAACTTGATGATGCTCATCAAGAACTCTCAAATGCTATTGTTGTAAGTATTTTTGAGCTTTACTTCATATGTCAAAATCTACATATTATGCTGGAACTCTTTTTTCATGCTTCATCACTCTTTTGCTATTATAGAGTTTGATTCTTATTGGTCATCCTGTTTACTTGATGAATTTATACATCTTTTAAATTCCATAGATGTCATTTGATTCTTATTCCTGTTTACTTGATGAATTCATACATCTTTTAAATTCCATAGATCTCATTTGATTCTTATTGGTCATCCTGTTTACTTGATGAATTCATACATCTTTTAAAATTCCATAGATCTCATCCATTTCATTGCTGATCTTTCTCTTGCAATAATGTAGGATGATCTTATTCTATTGCCCTTTTGCTTGTTCCCATATAATTAGACATTTCTTTTTTTGAGTTATACTTGCTAGAGCATATTCTAGCATGTTGTAGATTCTGGCAAAAACTAAAAGTTTTAGCAGCTCTAGCATATTGTAGATTCTGACCGTCCTGCATCAGTTTTTGGCACGTTAGTTGTATTTTAACTGTCAAATGAGTGAATTATGACCATATGTTCCATTTTCATTTAAATGGCTCTTGTCTGCAAATACTGATGTTTGACATGCCAATCACAGCTGCATGTAATAGTATGTATCAGTAGCAATTGTGTACTTAATAGATTCAATGTTTGTTTACTTCGAAGGTTGCTCAAGCAACATCAAATCAGATGTCCAAGCGTGATCCCTTAAGGCCCTACATGGATGTTATTGACAATATGCTGACTCAAACAGTATCTACTATCCTCTCATCTCTCTCTCTCTCTCTCTCTCTGTGTCACTCTCTGTGGGATTCGCACTGATGAGATGCTATCTGTAATTTCTATTTGAATTAACAGTTTAGGCAAGATCCTTCATTTAAACCACAAGGTGGAAGATTGGGAGAAAATGATATGGACTATGATGCAGATGAGAAATCAATGGCAACATTAAGACGTCATCTTCGATGTGCTAGAGAGCAGTATTATCGTTATAAAAGGTATGTCGACTGCTAATTTTCCATGTTTTGTTTTTTTCTTCATATCTGTGTCCTCCTATCAAAGTGCTAAATCTTTTGTATCATTCCACTTGTAACTATGCTCTTTTGGCCGTCTCCATACTGACCACGACCGCTTTTAAATATCTATATATACATTATATCTCTTGGCAGCATATTTCTTTTGCAACTTCAGTGTAGTATTTCAGAGGTCAGATCATAAACTATGCAAACATTGATTTTAGTTGGCTAGGTTGGCATTTTTCTATTGGCATTTGCATATGTGGATGAAGGCTTTCATGTTATTGTTATTGTCCAGAGAGAAATAGCATCGATTATGTGTAAGTGGCATTAACTTTTTGGTAGTGCAGTTGGGATAAAGAATGAAATGTAACAGTTAGGTGCTTATGTGCATGCCTGCCAGCATATGCTTGCACAAGGCCATATTAGTTATTGCATGCATGTGGACTTATATGTGTGTTTTTATTAATAGAGACATACTGAGATATTGTGATAGAAAGGGATTTAGTTTCATGCTGCTGATATTGCTTTATCTGTGATATGCTTCTTTAGTTTGAACTAATAATGTATACGTAAATTTTACTTGTTTTTCTGCTTTCGGCCATTTATCTATATTAGTTTTGATTCAGGCAAAGCAATTCTGGACTGGCCCATTTCCATGCCTACATGTTGTAATAATGTTCCACTGAACTTAATACTCGTCATGTGGTCTACTTTCTGATATGTTTATTATGTATATTCCTTATTTCGTTTTGGAACTTCACATTGAACATCTATTTCCCTCTTCATTGAAGTTACGTGGCCAGTATTTACTATTTCTGATTGATGGTGGCATGTCACATGATTGATGCATTTCTAGTGATTGATATTTGGACGAGCTCTCAGAATTTTCACCTTCTCATTTCTTTTTTATTATAGCCATATTTCTGGAGAGTGTTTCAAGTCTTTTAATATGGTTGAATACAGGGTTGATAGTTTGATGCATTTATTAAGTGCACTTTGTTTTGCAGTGAGTATATGTCATATGTTTCTGAAGCTCTTGAACTGGAAGATACAATTAAAAATTATGAACGTGGCAGCTCAATTGGATGGTATGCTCCTAATCATGTTGTGATTTCTTATATATTGGAAATATTTTATCCTCTGATCCGTGAAATGTAACACACAACTATGTCAGGAAATATATTTCAAGCGTCAGACCTACTCGGAATGGAAAAATTGGATCTCTTTTGGACACAACTGGTAATCAACGGATGTTGTAAAAAGTTCTCTTTCTGTTAAAAAGAAAAGATTTTTTTGAGCGTGAGTTGCTTAGGATTTTTTCTTTTATTTTAGACATTTTTTAAGGATCTCTGATTCTTTTGTTTAATTAGCAAAGTAACTTGCCTTTTCCGTTTTGAAGAACAAAAGAATGATATATTTGGTCTGATTGCTTGGTTGAATCTCAGGCAAGACCATAATGCAGGATGACATTGTAATTCTGGTTTATTGATATGTTGGTCTGATTGCTTGGTTGAATCTCAGGCAAGACCATAATGCAGGATGACATTGTAATTCTGGTTTATTCTCCTAATATTTATATTTTTACAGGTTATTCCGAAATAGTTAAAGAGTCTTCTGGTTTAATAGTTGTAATTGTAATTGCTTTTTGCAGAGTTTTTCTGGCGATGCATCCTAAGAAAACAACTCGAAAAGCTCTTGGCTATCTTACTAGGTACCATGTCTGCTGCAATTCTTCTTGCAGAGGCAACACTACTCCCAAGTGGAGTTGATCTCTCTCTTTTCTCAATACTCATAAATTCTGCAGGAAGACAAGAGATCTTAGTACAGGTAAAATTTCTTTTCATAATTTTTGTAGTACGTTGGTATTTCTGCTTGACTTTTGCTTGTGAATATGATTTTTATGGCTTGCTCATACATATTTCATTTCTCTGATTGTGCCCTGCAGGCGTTAGCTTTTGTCCCTTTGATGTATATGTGCATTTGCACTTACTACTCCTTATTCAAAGTTGGGATGTTGATGTTTTACTCATTAACACCAAGGCAGACAAGCTCAGTCAGCTTGCTTATGATATGCTCGTAAGTTTTCTCTGAGCTATGTGTTAATGAATCGTCTCCCACAATTTCTCCTAATCCCTTTGCAGATTTGAAGTAATAATTATGTAAAACCGTTGATTCATTCAGGATGGTTGCTCGATATGCTCCTCCAATTTCCTACAACTTTCTCAACCTTATTAATCTTGGGTCTAAGAGTACCATATTTGAAAAGGTAGTTCTCCTTTTAGTTTGCTTATTTTGTGCATTTTTTAGAGGAGGAAGTGACAGAATAATGTTGAATTTTGTTACTTTCTTCTTGTCAATGTTCCATCGCTATGTCATAAATAGCATTCCTTGCATAGTGCATAAACTTTTAGAATGCTCTGAATCTAGTTTAGCGGCTTGAATAATATGTATTTATTCCCCCAAACCTGACTGCTTTGACAAGTATGAATACTATGTCTGGTTTTATAGTTCCAGAACATAGAATAGAAGTGCACATAATCTTGATCTTTTTCCCCTTCACTCAATCAAACTGTTGCCTTTTAAAAGTTAAATTACTTGCTAGAGTTTCAGAATTATCTTTGGACTTCCTTTTTATTTTCAGAAGCTGTTACACAACTTCTTCTCGTCCCTGCTAGAAGTACTTTTGTAGAATATTAGGGTGGAGCTGGACAAAAAAACCAATGTCCTCGAGTATGGTTTTCCCTTCTTTCGATTTTTTGAAGCACTGTTTTGGCATCTCATTTTGTGATTGGACTTCCTCTTACACAATCTTTTTTATCATCTAAATCTTTATTTAGGCTTCATTTTTTCTTTTTTTTTTTCCCTCCGACCTTCCTTTTCAATAGTTCTTCACGAATTTCTCAGTAAAATTTATTGGTTTGTTCTTTGTCCCTTTGAAAACTTACTTTTTTCATTTTCTTCTGATTCATTTCTTCATTCTGGTTGCAGCACATGGGGAAAATCAATGATGCTGTCTCTTTCTTTGGAGATGGGTTCAACAGAATCTATCCACTTATTATGGTCGTGTACACACTTTTGGTAGCAAGCAATTTCTTTGACCGTGTAATTGGTTTCTTTGGAAGTTGGATGAGATTCAAGTTCCAAACCGAGGCTGATGACACAGATGGTTTTGATCCCTCGGGAATGATTATTCTACAGAAAGGTAGTGCAATAGGACTCCTGTCGCTGTCCAGAGTATATAACGCTATATAACACCATTCGACAGAAGTATACCTGAAAATTATATTACATTTGACATTATTCTTTATTTGATTTTACGGTGTATGTTTTCGTAGAACGATCATGGTTAGAACAAGGGGAAAAAGTTGGCGAGCATGTCATTCCACTGGCAAGAAACTTTGGTGTGGATATCGAGTCTGGCAATGATAGTACAGTATGTATACATATTTTAGATTATAACAACATAGTGCTTTTGATTTATTCTCTTGATTATACTTTGATTGGCAATTTTTATAAACAATGCAAACCCATTGATAGTTGCAGTAAATGTTCCCCTTTATATTCCTTGCTTTCTAACACAAGAGGTGTAACTCTCAGGATAAAGTTGCCCTTGAAATGAAGGCTGCAAGCAGTTTAGTCAACAATCATACCAAAGGAAGTCCGTCACACCCTATGAAAGAGGAAGTCGGTCGACGATATGGCTCAAGTCGGGAAGCTATAAGCAGTAAGTATGCTGCAATAAGAGAACAAAAGGGTAGACAAGCCAATAGCAAGCCAGTAGAGAAAAACATTGCCTCTGCAAAGGTGTCCTTGCTTGGTGTAGGCAACTCAAATTCTAACAACCTGGTAGGAGGTGCATCTGCTGGTTTGGCCTCAAAATGGGAATCGATGAAGAATGGTTTCCAAAGTTTTAAAGCGAACATGGGGTCCAAAAAGTTTCTTCCTCTGCGACAAGGTCCGGAAACTAAACTTGATTCCCTTAATTCATCATCTGAATCACTTGATGAGATATTCCAGAGATTGAAACGGCCTACCGTAGATCACGGGGACCTTAATGGTGAAGATGAAGGCGGAAGTGGATAGGATCTCACATTCCAGGATCAGCCCGATAATGGTAGATTTCTTTGCACGGGACAGTTGTAGAAAGTGATACATACATGATTGTACAGATACAGGATGAATAGCTAGCTCATCGACCAGATAATTTTTGACGGAAGCCTGAGGGGAAGGGATGTTCTGCCGTTATGGAGGCAGCATAGGTGCACCAGTGATTGGTAAAAAGGAGATGATACATTGAAAAAGACGAGCATTATATTTTGCTATGTGAAGATTAGCAATCATGTGTAAAGGGACTTAGGTAATTTCAATTGTAACATTGAAATGTTTTTTGGAATATACTTTTGGTAATATCAAGTTAAACCGGCAATATAAAAAGCTTAAAATTTAAAAAGGCTTGAATATTAAATTATTATAAAATTAACTAAGATTAAATAAAATTAAAGTAAATTTTTTATATTATTCTTTTCTATTATTTTTATTATTTTATAAGATGCTTAAGTGGCCACTTAATCGTCTCCTTTTCCATGTCCATTTAAACCTCTGCAATCCATTGTGTACACCAGATTCTTTTCATGAAGCTGGCATGTCGGAGACTTCTGTTACGTCGGTGAATTAATGAAAAGAGCTATAACAATCTGTCCGTTAAACACAACGGACAAACCCCTTCTCCTTGGGGCGTTTATGTGTCACGGATTTACTTGAAACCTCTCAAAATTGTGTGGCTTTAGTTGCTATTCTCGAACCTTGTTGAGCAATTAAGTAAGCTTTAAGTTAAAACGGAAGCGAAAGTTTGAATAAAATGAGCACTTGTATTGCTTAAAGGAGAAGAGTATTACAAGCTTTTAGTGATGTTTACAAATGAGAGACCCTTGCTTATTTATAGACTTTAAGGGTCCGATCTAACGGTTATAATGCATTTGATCTTATTGTGGAGAATTGGGGGTTCTAGAAAGTTCCCACCTCCTTACTATTACCTAGTATTTTCGATAGTATTTTAGAATGTTCCATAATTCTCTACACTACTCTACATGTTTCATGTACAAGGTGCACCTTCCTACAAAATTCTACACTCCATAAGCTTCCACAAGCTTCCATAGTCTTCTACCATATTTTAGAAGCTTCCAAGGTCTTTTATAAGCTTCTACCATATTCCAGAAGCTTCCAGAACCTTCCGTAAGATTCCAACATACTCTAAAAAACTCTTTTGGGCCCCAAACCTAATCTTGTGGGCTTTAAAACATGCAGAACGTGACATTCTCCCCCACCTAATCTGACGACATCCTCGTTGTGTCTTGGTGGAACTCTTGAATTTTATCTTTATATTGTCAAAGAGAAGGCTTATGCTCCTAACTAGCTTGACTCTCTGGTTGTCCCTTCGATTTGATTAAGTACTCATTGTATGCGAGATGTGAGCCTCTCCTCAATATAGTTCTATGTGCCAATATCTTTTCCATCTCACATTCGTGCGTTGTGGTTATTGCAGTAGGTGCACGCCTCAATTCACCCCTATTGGGATCTTCCTTATCGGCATGATAAGGTTTCAAGAAACTTATACGAAATACAGGATGAATCTCCAAGTGTGAGGGTATTTTGACTTGGTACGCCAACTTACCTACCCTTTTCTCCAGTAAAAAAAGTCCTTCGTACCTCCGAATCAAGCCCTTATGCACACTTCCTCCAACACGTCTATGCGAAAGGAGATTAACCAACACTAAGTCTCCTTCATCAAACTCCAAATGATGCCTCCTTTTGTCAGCCCATTTCTTCATCTTGGCTACCCGATTTAGGTATGCCCCTTGCTATTTCGGACTCTCGTGCCAACTTTTGGCAAATAAGTATACTTCAAGGCTCTTGCAACTATACCTGATGATAAAAGTGTGCAAAGTCAAAGGTTGTTGCTTAGTGTCCAATTTGAAAGGACTAGCTCCCATAGACTCGCTCCGTTGTAAACTATATGAGAATTGGGCAAAATTGAGCAACTTCACCCAATTTTCTTGGTTAGCACTTATATAGTGCCACAAATACAACTCCAATAATACATTCAACTGCTTGGTTTGTCCATTAATTTATGAATGAAAACTTGTAAAGAACTTCAAATCTGACCCCAAGAGCTTGAACAATTCTGTTCAAAATCGTCCCATGAAGGAGGGTCTCTACCACTGATGATGGTTTGTAGAATGCCTTAATACTTCACCACATGCCTAAAAGAACAAGTGAGCAACAACTTTAGCAGTGAATTTTATTGGCACGGGCATGAGCACTCCATACTTGCTGAAGCAATCCATAATCCTTGTCCATCCACTTTCAGCAAACTGATGATGAAGTCCATTGAGACACTCTCCTATGGTCTCTTAGGGATTGGTAATGACTACAATAATCCACTCGATGCCTTATGTTCCACCTTATCTTGTTGCCACACAAGACAAGTCTTCATGTAGGCCTCAAGGTCATCTCTCATTTGGGGCCAATAATAGGCACACTCCACAAGTTCCAAAGTTTGATGCATCCTTAGATGACTAGCCCATAAGGAGTCATGACACTCCTTAATGATCTCCTTCCTCAATCCATCCCACTTGGGCACATATAATTCACTGTCTGTCAAGGCTTGGAAGACATGTTGTAAATGTAGAGCATGTTCCTCCAATGATTTGGTATACATAACAATGTCATCTAAATAAATAACAACAAATCAGTCCAAGAAAGAATGTAGTACCTTGTTCATAAGTGTGCAAAATGTCGTGGGCGCATTAGTGAGATCAAATGACATGACTAAGACTTCAAAAGTACTATATCTTGTCACACAAGTAATCTTTGGCTCATCTCCCTTGACAATCCTCACTTGGTAGGAACCCAATCTCAAATCAAGCTTGGAGAACCATCTTGCATCTCTAAGTTGATCAAACAAGTCATATATTCAAGGAATGAGATACTTATTCTTCACAGTTATCTAAAGCTTTAATAAACTATGAATATCTCAATATAGATACATTGAGAAGGTGTACAAAAATTATGGAATGAGCAAAATTAAACTAGCGATTACTTTATTAGCAAACCACTTTATGCTTTCCCTAAATCAATGTCCAAAGACAGATGGAGAAGTTGAATGTATGTTCAAGGTTTTATATTCTATTTATATCAGATGTTTAATCTATGTGGACTAGGCAAGATTGGGTCCTTGTTATTAGTCAAATTAGTAAGTACATGGAAAAAATTCAAATGGAGTTATAAAAGGAAGTTAAATGGATTTTTAGGTGCTTAAGAGGTGTTATAAACTATAACATTAGGAATAGCATTATACCAGGAAAAAATGAGACACTAGTGGGAATCATTAATAACAATTAAACATCTAACCAAAAAGAGAAGTTGGTTCAAAGGCTACAAGATAGAAAGGAGGTAATTGGTTGGACTATGATCAATATGAAAGGAATAATTCCTTTTATATGCATGCACAAAATTCTCTTAAAAGAAGGTATCAAACTAAAAAGGGAACCTTAAAGAATGTTAAATACCCTAATGATGGAGGTGCGAAATAATGAAATCTTAAAGATTTTGTATGCTAGGGTAATTTATCATATCTCTAATAACAAGTAGGTGAGCCCATTCGAAGTTGTTCCTAAGAAATCTAGTTTTATAATGATAAGGAGTTAAGACAACATTACACTTAACCAAATTGGCTAAAGAGTTTGTATTGATTATAGAAAGTTAAATTTAACAAACTAGAAAATATCACTTTTCACTTCTTTTATGGATCAAATGCTTGAAGACTAGATGACCATCCTTACTATTATTTTCTTGATGTATTTTTACGTTACGAATAAATTAATAAAAGACAACCTTTTCAAGCCGCATTGGTATTTTTTTTACCTATCAAAAGATACCAATTAGACTTTATAATGCTTCAGCCACATTTCAACATTTTATTTTCAATATTTTTTTGAATATATTAAGTTAATCATATAGATCTTTATGGATGATTTAATCTTTACGATGATTCATTTGATGAATATTTAAATTACACTAATTTCAAATACATATATGGAAACTAACCTTGTTTTAAATTAAAAAAGTTATTTCATGGTACAAAAAGGTATTTTTAGAAAATATTGTTTCTTACAATAGCATAAAGGATGGTAAGTCAAAAAGAAATTTTGTTTTTACTTTATCTTACCCTGTAACTGTGTGGGAAATTTGAGCTTTTATTGGCTATGTAGTTTTCTATTGAAGATTCATTAAAGACGTTTCAAAGATAACATTACCACTATATATATTTTTGCAAAAAGATGCACTTTTTGACTTTAATGATAAGTGAAAGGATGCATTTGATAAGCTAAAAGACTGTTGACTTTAGTGCTAGTATGGTTCTAGTAACTATATAGTAAGAGATGTTTTGGGTTGAAGACTTGAAAAAGTTACTCCTACCATTTATTATACTTCTAAGACTTTAAATGGATCCTAGCTTAATTATTTTACAATAGAAAAAGAACTCTTATATGTTGTTTTTCTTTAGAGAAATTCATATCTATTTATTAGGTGCTAAATTCATTGTTTACATTGATTATATAGCTCTTAGATACTGGCTCATAATTCTTTTAAGTGGATTCTCCTCCTTCAAGAGTTTGACTTGGAGATCAAAGATAAGAAAAGAGCATAAAATATAGTTGTTGATCATGTTACTCGATTGACTTATGATAAGGATAATTTTCCTACAAGAAACATTCCCTAATAAACAATTACTTCTACTTAACATAGCAACACTATAGTATGCATGTATTGTAAATTATTTAATTACTACTATGTTGCCATATGATTTAATTAGAACTCAAAATGACAAGATCAAGAGTGAGTCAAGGTATTATGCTTGAGATGATTCTTATTTATGGAAAATTACATTAATCAAGTAATACAAAGGTGTGCATGTAAGAATGAATTTACTATTCTAACCATATGTCACAACTATGCATGTGAAGGACATTTTGGACTAAAGAGGACAACTTAAATGTGGTTCCTATTTGCCTATGTTGTTCAAAGATATTTACATATTCTATAAGTCATGTGATAATTGCCAAAAAATAGGAAATCTTTTCTAAAGAGATTAAATGCCATAAATTCCTATTTTCATTATTAAGATTTTTTACGTACAGGGTATTGAATTTATGGCTTCATTCCTATCTTCTTTTAATAACATTTATATCCTTTTAGTTATTAATTATGTGTCCAATTAGGTGGAAGCTAAAGCCATCAAACTTGATGATTTAAAAGTTATAACAAGTTTTTATCAATTCTAATATTTTTCAATAGGTTTAGGATACTAAAGGCCATATTCAATGACAAGTGTACCCATTTTTGCAATAGGCTAGTGGAGGCATTGCTTAGGAAATACCATGTCATACATAAGGTTTTCACACTTTATCATCCATAAACTAATTGTCAAGTAGAGGTGTCTAATAATTATACAACTTAATATGAAGGATTGAAGTTTGAAACTAGATGATGCATTACAGGTATACAAAACCACTTACAAAACACCTATTGGTATATCCCCCTTATATATTAGTTTTTGGTAACCTTCCAGTGAAGATTGAGTCTTAGGCATATGGGTCTATGAAATAGTGCAACATGAATTGGAATGAAGTTGGTGTCTAGAAAAGGTTGCAATTGTAAGAAATTGAGGAGTTGAGGAATGATATTAGTGACAGTTCAACATTATACAAAGAAAAAACCAAAGCATTCCATAAGAAGATGATTTTTTATTGTTATAATAAAAATGGATATTTTTTTTAACTTGACAGAAAGATTGTGGAATTGAGTAACATCTTACAAAACCATATTCATTTCTAAGGCAATAAAAAAGGTGCTCTTTAAATTCATCGTTTAAGCAATATCTATTTAAAGTACTTTTCTGTTACCTGTGTCTTTGTATGATGAGATTTATAAAATTATGAATTCCTTTTAGTGGGATAAGAAACATAATGGTTCAAGGGAACTAATAAGTTGTCATGACATAAGTTATCTGTATGTAAAAAAATGGTGAATTAGGATTTCGTGATTTACATTCCTTTAACCTTGTTATATTGGCCAAGTAAGGATGGAGACTCCTCCTCTACTTGAATATCTAATAAATTAGTTCCTTAAAGTTAAAATTACATAAATGGGGGGTTTAATATCAATTAACTCGTGTTATAATCTAGGATTTTCTTAGAAGAGTATCTTATCCTCAGTTCCAATTTTATGGTAAGGGTGTAGATGGAAAGTGGGGGATGATACTCATATTTGGGTTTGGGATGATTTTTTGTTAAAAGATGATCGAAAGTTTAGAATTAAGTCCCATATAATTTGTAGTTTCAGAGACTTAATGGTTAATGATTTGATGATTCCTCACTCTATTGTTTAGGATGTGGAATTGTTGCAAGATAGGGAATCATACACCATCAAAAGATAATTCATATAATCTAGGGGGAGATTGTAAAGGGTAAGATCCCATATAAAAGAAAGCACCATAAGAGAAAAGTTATAATGAATAGGTCATATAAGGAAGTATTAACATTAGATAAAAGCTCTCTCTCCCCCCCTCCCCTTCTCTCTCTTTATATATATATATTATACTTTGTTTTAAGAAAATATGGTTCATTTATAAAAGGAATCAAGTCCAAAAAACACTTCCAAGCTCACAAGCCTCAAGTCCAAGAGACATCTCTTCAACTCCATATATTAAGAGGGAAAAACTTATAGGCCCACAAACCTCAAAACAAGAAAAAGTCTCTTCAGCTCTTTGAATCAAGAACAAAAAACCTATAGGCTTGTAGGTCTTAATTCCAAAAGAAGTCTCTTTAACTTCTTAGTAAATAAAAACCTAAATGTTCATAGCCTTTATGTACAAGTGAAGCCTTTTTAGCTCCTTAAATTAAATAAAAACATGTAGGCCTATAGGCTCATAAGCCTTAATTTTAGAAGAAATCTCTTTAGCTC
>JAOQMM010000171.1:19486913-19504047 GCA_027563515.1 Erythroxylum platyclados | reverse complement strand
CTCCATTAATGTGGTCATGCATTTATGGATGCACTTCATCACATTTCAAAACAGACAGAATCTCAAGCATGCATAAACAGAAAATAAGAACATGTATTTCCAGCAACTACCCATATTTTACCCATTCTAACTTACTAATTTCTTCAAAACATAATCTTACCTAATTTAATTCACCATCTCACAATCATGCATGATGAGTCACGGTTATGACCCATGTCTAAAATCCATACCTCCACTTGTTCCTTAATTTTCACATATCAAACGTCCAAATTAGGTTTTGAAGTCTTATAGACATTTGTTCTTCTATGTCTCTAGTTTCCATAGCATCAAAAATCATGCCATTTTAACTTCTAAATCATGAAACATGTACCAAATATCACAAGCTACTTCAACATAGGGACAGTATCAGGTTACCATAATCAATATCAATTTTCAATATCATTCACCTAGAATTAGGTCTAGGTCTCTTCCCTCAAGACCGTGCGGCCTTAGTTGCTATTCTCGAACCTTGGTGAGCAACTAAGTAATTCTTAAGCCAAAACGGAAGCGAAAGCTTGAATAAAACGAGCACTTGTATTGCTTAAAGGAGAAGAGTGTTACAAGCTTTTGGTGATATTTACAAATGAGAGACCCTTGCCTATTTATAGGCTTTAGGGGTTCGATCTAACGGCTGTAATGCATTTGATCCTATGGTGAAGAATGGGGGTTCTAGAAAGTTCTCACCTCCTTAGTATTACCTAGTATTTTTCATAGTATTATAGAATGTTCCATAATTCTCTACACTACTCTACATGTTTCATGTACAAGGTGCACCTTCCTACAAAATTCTACAAGCTTCTACATACTTCCATATTGTTCCATAATGCTCCATAAGCTTCCACAAGCTTCCATAGTCTTCTACCATGTTTTAGAATCTTCCAGGGTCTTCTATAAGCTTCTACCATATTCTAGAAGCTTCCAGAACCTTCCGTAAGATTCCAACATACTCTAGAAGACTCTTTTGGGCCCCAAACCTCATCTTGTGGGCTTTAAAACATGCAGAACGTGACATACGACAAGCATGTCCGTCTCCGACCACTCCATCATCGTACCTTTCAATCCAACAAAATCGTAACCACTTCTGAATCTTAGATAAGTTTCGGTGTGATTTTGACTTCTGAGTTTATTTTTTCACAAAATTTCAAGAAGTTTCCAAAAACTATCGAGTAAAGGTATAATCACAGTGTCGGTGAGGCAAGGACTAAGCCTCACACTCACAACCTCTTAGGTACTTCCAATGTTTGACATGTAGTCGTTAAGTGTTGAAAGTCGGCGAGATGTTTGCCGTGTTAGCGTGTCTTCGGAGGTCAACAAAATCGTTATGAAAAGTCAACAAATTTGGGGATTTTTAATCCCCTATATTCACTAAAATTTATTACCAATTAATTAGAATTAAGTTTTCGAAAAGAATCACATAATCTTGATCTTTAAATAATTATTTTAATAAAATAATATTATTTTAATTAATTTAAATCGAAATTAAATTAAAATATAAAACTTAATTAAGAGCCCCGCCCAAGTTCATTCTTCGTTTAGGCTCATTTTTTAAAATGATTTTTCAAGACCCTTATTCAACTCCAAAATGCACCAATTTTCCAAAGCCTGACAGGGTGTTCGATTCACCCGGTGGAATAGATAAAGAAAAGAATGATTATTTTCTAGGAATAGAATTGACGAGAAATATATAAAATATGTATTATTTAATTTAGTTTATTTCTATGAATTTCTAATGATGATGTAATGTTAATGTTTGGTTTGAAAACATAAATTTAGAGTGACAAAGGAATAACTAACAAAAAACTAAAATTTTTATTATAGTCCTCACTAATTATATTATTATTATTATTATTATTTTATAGCTAAGTAATTATGTAGATTTCTTAAGAATATTTTTGTCCAACATGTCTTTAGTTTTATTCCCAACCCAAGTGGAATAAATAAAGATAGGAAGTTGATGGATTTATTTATTCCCCAACCTCAAAGAATAAAGATGCAACTTGGATTATATATTATGTATGTTTTCTCCGACTAAACAAAGGGAATAACTTATTACCAAAAATATATCAGTAATAGAGTGATAGTTAATCAAACACCCTGTTAAGGTAATGCAGATTATGATTACATCAATACTACCAATTTAGTAGAAATCTCGTTGATACATAAAATTAAAAAAGGACCAATAATACACAATTTTATCTCTAATTGAAATGTATATTATGATTATTATCCTAATTAGAGAGGAGGCTGAGTTAGTGGTATCCTCCCAAATTTTAGATTCCGTACTGCAATAATTATGAATAATATAAAGATGGTTTAAAATATTGATATCACTTTTAGGAGGCAACGAATCGAGTATTTAAATCTTCTAATATTGAAAGTCGAGTTTGAAAAAATGTTTCGAACCTAAATATTCATATTTGATTAATTATAATTAAGGTTGTTAATTTTGTGGTGGGTTAACTCAATTTTTTCTAATTGATTGCAATAAAATAATTTTTGAATCTCAAAATTAATCAAATGAACCTAATTACTTGAATTTGGATTGGATTAGGCAAGATTGAATTTCATAATTATCACTATTTATTCTAAAGTAAAGTAAACATACGACTATTTTAAAGGGATCGAATATTTAAATTAGAGAGTAAAGTAACACAAAACTACTTCTTTGTTGTAATTTCTACTATTTATTTTATAGTAAAGATTAATTAGTAAAAAAATAGGTAGTTGTTGATATAATTGATGGATTGATCAACATAGTAAAAAAAAATTGTTTTTACTTTATTTTTTAACTACATATTTATATTTTTAATTTGAAGTCATTATTTCTATACATTTAGATTGTTGTTTTTATTTTAATTTAAACCTTCCGACTTGAATTCCCATTTCCCATTCGACAGCTTAGTCATAATTCTTTTAATCCCAAGAAGGTTTAGGTCCCATTTAGGGAAAAAAAATAGTTTAATATGAATATTAAAAACATTGATTATTTAATGTGATTTAAAATTTCAACTGTGACAAATTCAAAACTAATAAACACAATCTGACTTTCTTAAATTTTAAGTCGTGCTTAAATTAAAAAAAATAAAAAATTAAAATTTCAAAACAGTATAAAAATTTTTAAACAATCCAATCAATTAAGATGAAAATAACATCATGACGTCGAACTTATTAAACTAGTTTAATCTTGATTGAATTTCGGGTTACTAACAAATGAAAAAGAAGACTTGATCTGATCTATTACTATACTTAAAACTAATATTTTAAAAATCAAATTGGAAGTTAAACCTGTAAGACAATAAGTTTAAGGTTTATAAAGTTCAATCAGTATTAGACTATTATAAAACGGGTCAAATCGAATAAAATTAACAATTTTGAAATATGCTTAAAAATGATTGTCCTTATCTATTAAAGAATTTAAAATTTAATTAAAAAAGATTGTAAAATAAAATTTAATTAGTTTATTTTAGTTTATAAAAAATTATTTATTTATAAAAATTGAAAGATTAATTAATAAAATAATATGTTTTTAATAACAAGAAATATTAAAATAAATCAAGCTATAAAGTTAAAAACCGAACTAAAATATTAGGCAGTTTAAATTTTTTATTGATAAATGAATAAATCAGTTAGGTTTTTCAGTTATTGCCTAAAACTACCGAAGAATAAGTGCAGCAGAATTAGTAGCTGTGATGCAGCTTCCATGGCTGGTCTTAGGGATTTTCGTGTTGTCTATCTCTGAGCAGCTAGCCATAATAAAGAAGAGGAGAGTAGTTCATAAGTCATATCACTCTTTCATCAATCAAACCCAGAAACTGAAAATTTGAGCACTCGCTTGCTTGCTTGGTCCCTCCAAAAGGTCCACATACTCTATGACTCACTGTTCATATTATTAAATGGGCTTTGATTTGAATGCTTTTGTCTACCAGATATCTGCTAATGGAGCTTTCACCATAGCTTTCTCTATCAAGCTCCAGCCATTCCCATTAATGGCGAATTCTCCAATCTCACTGACCTCATCACCCATGTTTATCTCAAGCTTCAATCAACGTTATGAAAAGGGGAGACCCTCTTTGTACTTATTTATGAAGAGTAGGCCATTGCTATGTGAAGTTCTTATCGACTTGGGGACATATGCGATGTGGATACGATTGAATCTCCTGCAACTTGCAATTTTTTTTTAAGGGAATAATGTGAGGATATTAGATAAATTTTCAAGTGTTCATTAATTATGTGTTTTAAATAAGTAATTTGATAAATTAAAGATTCAAATTTAGACCAAAAGTAATACAAACTTTTTTAGTGCTAAGATTTAGATTTAAACAATGAAGTCAATATGACTAATCCATAATTAAATTTTAAAATCAAAAATTTTGTTTAGGGCGGTGGTAGTCAGACCGGAGTCTAGTCTGGTTTGATCTAAAGTCATAAAATATTATTTTATCAAATTAAATTTTAAGTTAAGGTCAGATCTATATGATTAATCTGAGGTTAGTTTCAACTGTAAAATAATATTATTTTAAAAAATCTCCTTAAAATAATGTTATTTTAGTCTTAGTTTAAGAACCTGATCGCTCGCTGAAAATAACGTTATTTTGAAAAACTTCTTGAAAATAATATGATTTTAAACTCAAGCCTGATTAAGTTTTAGACCACGCCATTCTGGTCAATTGCTATGTCTATCCGAAATTTTTAGGATCACTTTTTAATTCTAAACATGTGAGGGAAAAAGTATAAAAATTTCGTGGATGGAACCAAGGTGTACTCCAAAAATTGAATGTTGTTTGTATGCCCTTTTTTTGGTCCAAAATATTTGTTTTATTACATGCATAATCTTCTATATACATATATAAAAATTTGAGGTCTTCATCTCCTTGGGGAAAAAAAAAGCACTTTTTATGTTCTTAGCTTTGAATTATTCTGTTTTCATGTCAACATATCAATACCACCAAATGACTTTTTGGACATGATCTAAGTCCATAGTTATGGCCAACCAGGTGGTGTGGTGCACCTTTAGTAAACCCTAGTTTATGGATTTTGTGGTTAATAACAAAGTATTCGTATTGATTGGAAAGTGAAAGCTATATGTGTTCTTCCAAATCATAATCAACCTTAACAAAGATTGACGTTTCACCAGACAGTGAAGTTAAATGCAATCAAAAAGTCTCTCTCAATGTTGATACATTAACATCATCCAATTTTTAGGACTTGTTTCTTATGACAATAAAACCCAGTCACTACTTTGTAAATGGTTAAAATCATTGGACCTTTTTATAATTTAATATATTATCAATATAGTCTTGACTTTTAAAAATTATTAATAATTTTCTTATAATTTTAGTTTTATAATACACGCCCTCCTTATCATCAATTTTCGTTAAAAACTCTAATTGTAAATTCCAAAACAATATCGTATAGTTTGTACTATTATATAATAAAAATGACGTTGTTTTGAAGTTTGCAGTTAGAATTTTAATAGAAATTGTCGACAAGGGATTTAAGTTTTAAGTTGGGTTGAAGTTAGCTTATTACTATGTTTAACTAATTAATTCGACATGATGCTAAGTCAACATGTTAGATTTGAATTAATTAGACTTCATATTGGGTTCAAATTTGATGATCAATTTAAGCAGTTTGAACAATTCGAATTCCATTCCTAAAATAATCTTTTTAATTAATTTTTTGAAAAACAACATTTTAAGGTAATTCAAATCTATCAATCCGTTTCTTAATCCTAACTTAACTCATAACCAACTCTATTTGTTATTAAGGGTGGTAATAAGTCGGCCAAATTTTAGGTCCACCCAAGTTCGAATTCAACCCAAAATCTACTTAAATTCGATCGAGTCCAAGCCAAGTTTGATTAAATATATTTTAATTTTTAAATGATGTTATTTTCTTTAAAATTTTTAGATTTTGAGTCAAGTCGGACTTAAAATTTGAATCCGAATTTAACCTAAAGTTCAAAATTTTTTGAAAAAAAAGATTCATTAACTTTAAACCGAATTAAACCGGGCGGGCAAGCTTTGTCATGCCTGCTCGTTACCAACCCTAAAGACTTACGAGTGAGGAGTTGGGTATTTTTGGTGCCTAAAACAAGTTGCTGAACTGGAGCCCCCATTAACGGAACAAACAATGGATTTCTCTAAAACCGCACAGTTTTGGAATGGAAAATTAGATGCTTTTTGGGATCTGTTCTGCAATGAAAAGGAAACCTTTCTAGTTTTTATCGTAGAAAATCCATCCAATTCTTCTTGTGATGCGAGACGACTTCATGAGCCCTTAAATAGTTGCAAGTACTGTAGCTTTTCTTTTGAACTTTCCAAGAAATTCTTCCAAAACAACATAATTTAAGTTGAATTCGTTATTTAATAGATTACATAAATTTGAATCTTTTCAAATTCTAATTAATTTACAAATTTAAAATTAAATTTAGATTTTTAATTGAAACTTTTCAATTACTTAAATTTTAAGTTAAATAAAATTTATAAATTTATATGCTAATTTTAGATTAATTCAAAATCTTAAATTTTCTTTCAAAATATACTTATAAAGAAAAAATAATTTCATTTCTTCTTTAAAAATATGATTTATACAATAAAAAATAATATTAAAATATAATGAACTTTGAAATTAATAGGCATTTATATATGAACATAAACTCTATCTTTGATTTAAAACTTTAAGATAATCAAGTTAATGTATCCAATACATAAGGCTCTTCACTTTACGAGAGTTTAGAAAGAACCATAATATATGCATCATTTTTTTATAATATTTTAGAATAAATACTTTAACATAATACTTCATAAATATTATTATTCACAAATTACTCAAATAAATAAAGAAAAATAAAAAGAGTCACATCTACTTATAGATCCTACAAGAACATATAGATTAGGGTTGTCTATTCTTTATACACATTCGTTGGAGTCCTGAGAAGTTGAGTGATAAGAGAGATTTTGACAAGATGAACAGTCAAGTGTTCTTCCGAAAATCCAAAAGCCAACCTATAACCTATTTACCTATTTTATTTTATTATTTATTTATTTCTTTTTCTATATTTACCTCTATATATATATATATATATGTGTGTGTGTGTGTGTGTGTGTGTGTGTGTGTGTGTGTGAATATGATCATTTGATGTAACGTTTTTAAGGATTGAAATGTTAGTGATTATTTACCAAACGTAATGGACCCTTCCATCTTTTTTTCTTCCTCTTCTTCGATCAATTTCTTGAGAACCAACCCCTCATACTTTGTGTTTTTTATGATTCTTAAGTGATATGAGCTTGTTCTTATAATAAATATAACACCAACAATTGTTACATATACATAGGCTTTATTTATAGTCACATAATATGAGTAGACTATCCTATTTGTTAAATTCAAGGAGTTGATTTCACAAAGAGTTGAACAAGTGAGTTATTATATATATACTATAAATTTAAATAAAATTATACTATATTTTACTAGGCAAAATATATGAATTTGTTCTTAATAATTTGGTAAAATTTAATAATTCTTTAATATTTTGTTATTTATTACTTAATATTTAATATTAATATTTCTCAAAAATATTTTTTATTTAAAATTAATAATAAGTAACATAAATATTAAATTTTTTATAATAAAAATTATTATGTTTATGGATACTATAGGTAAGATATAACTCACAAATATTAGAATATTATATTTAATAAATATTATTCATTATTATTTCATGAAAAGTAATTAATTTAATACAATTATTGAATTTTATTTAAATAAAATTCTTAAGTATACACATACTACCAATAGGAATTAATTTGTAAATATTTAAATATTATATATTTAATTTGAAATTTTCTGAAATTTTGAAAAAAATAGTTTATTTTTTAAAATTTCATCATTTATTTTAATTTTTAATTGTCCAAGTTGTGGCGACTGCGCTTCACGCGCTGTTAGAGCGCGGGAAACACAGAGAATCTCTCTACCCAAGGGAGACGCTGTCAATGGTTGTTTTCGATGGGCCCATTTGTCCGGCTCCTTGGGAAGTTGGGACCCACAGTAGCCCACAGTTTAGTAAGAGTGATGTATTTGTAGGGCCCATTTCAGAAAGCAACAATTTCTCATACAAACACAAGCCTGGCCCACAGCAATCTGACTACAAATCAACGCCACCCCTCCTGCCGCCGCGCACGGCCCCACCTCCCAGCCGGGACTATAATTTCCGACCTATCCCCTGCTGCCTCTCTATTTCTCTGTTTTTCTACTGACTATCATAATTATTTGCATTATTTTCAGGCTAAAAATAAAATTTTCATTTAAATTTAATTTATTGACACACACTTAATCGAATGATAGATAAATTTTTTTGAAAAAATTTACAATTTTCTTTAATTTTGATTTATTGATATATTTTTTACTAATTATAATTATTGGCTGATAAGTTTTGTTTAAAAAAACAACAATAACTCATTAAAAATTTTGTTGATATACAGAGTCTGAAAAATTTAATAGTACGTAGTCTTATCTTAGTTGGTAAATATATAATATGTAGGTCTATTTGAAAGAGCTTGTTTACCAATTAGGAAAATATATAAAAATAAAAATAAAAACTATACAAATATGTAATATAATAAATAATACAAACAATGAATATAGAACGAGATAAAGAGGGAACTACTAAATATTACAAGAAAATATTTAGGTTAAATAACTAAAAAAAAGTAATATATATTAAATGTTTAGGTTAAATATAAGACATAAAATTTGAAGAAAAATGCTTAAAAGACTTATGAGAACGAGAAGAACTTCTAAATGTGAGATCATTTATTTATATTTTAGTACATTAAAGTTTTTTATTGAGGGTCATATTTTCGGTAAATTCTAGTAAAGTCATATTATTCTTGATCACTTCTTACCAATTTTTCGTAAGCTTTCTTTTGTTTTTTTACCGTGTTTAAGTATAATTATTTCTTTGTTTATATATAGATATATAGAAACTTGTATTATAAATAACAATTTAAATAGGACATTTATCCTATATTTCTTTACATTAATTAGACAACACCTTCACAACAACCCTAATCGTTTTTTTTAAGTGTGAACATTTTCAAAGTACCTTTCAGGTTTTAAAATTTTCAAAAGGATAGCTTTCAAGTTTTGAAGGCCCTACCTAATATATGATATTACTTTCACGTAAAGTTTCCCCAATTGGCTCCTCCACATCAATTTTCGAAATGCCTAAAAAAGGGAATAATTATTATTATATTATTATATTACCATTAAGCTTTGTTTAACTTACGTAATTGTGCACTAACTAAGTTTTAAAGAAATCTAAAGTTGAAAACGACACAACACAGCCCCATTTGTTTTCATAATCTGCACGTACATATTCCCCTTTTTTCTAATTTTTGCTGTAGTACACAACTCAACTGTACGTTTGTTGTATGTTCCTTGTCTCTCCTGCACATTAAAAGGAAACACATGGAAACCTACATAGAAGGTTCATAGACACTTAATAACATATTGTTTTTACTCAATATTTTAAAAATCGAGCGGAAATTAAATCGGCAAAATAAGAAGTTTAAAGTTTAAAAAGTTCAATCGATATTAGACTGTCATAAAACTGACTAAAATTTAAATAAAATTAAAAAATTTGAAATATGATTGAAAGATATTATCTTTACCTATCGAAGAATTTGAAGTTTAATTAAATAAAAATTAATTTATTTATTTTAATTTATAGGAACTTGTTAATTTATAAAAATTGACCGATTAATTAATAAATTGATTGGTTCTTAACTACAAAAATTATTAAAGTAAATCGAACTAAAATGTTGAAAATCTAACTGAAAAGTTAGACAGTTCAAGAATTTTATATGATTGAATCGGTCGAACTGGTTGAAATTTTTAATCATTAGTTTTTAGGGTTAATTATATTGGAGTCTCTTTAAATATTTTTTTCATTTCAATCCTTAATTTTTAAAATTATTATTTACTTCTCGTAGAATTATTTAGCCATCAAATAACTAGCTTTAGATATGATAAATCATTTTGAGTTCAACTTGATCTAATACAAGTCAACATATCAAAAAAATTGAATTAATTAGAATTTAGATCGAATTCGAATTTATAAAGCCACTTAAAGTAGTTGGACTAAAATATTAAACATTAAAATAATGTCATTTTTAGTTAAAATTTGTTTAACTGATATTATATCAAAAACAAAATAATATTATGTTTTTTAAAATTATAAATTAATAATTAAGAAATTATATGAAAATTAATAATATTTTTTAAAACAAGAAAGTTGAAATTATATATATACATAAAAAGAATTTTAGGTTTTACATAATAATTAGGTGGTTTAGTTTATTTTAGTGAGAAGGGTATCCAAATTTGAAGCTCAAAAGTAGTATACATACATTAGACAAGTGGAGGAGAGAATAATCCTAGGATCGGCTGTTACGAAGCACTGAGATGCATTTGTCTGAGAATCTCCATAAACAAAACAAATACCATAATTTAGGGTTTCAACTTTCAACTTTCAACAAACCCCAAAAAAAAAAAATTAATAAGAGCGACCCATTAGTCTAAATTTGATCATATTGTATTAAGGTTCAGGACAAAAACACGAGATCCTGTGGCTCCCTAACCAGATATTCCAGAGGTATTTTATGCACGCATTACTATAATAAACCTGCATCGGCTACTGACAAAATATACGTAACATAAATATTAAAAATAAATTAATCAAACGTTATTTACATAACAGTTTAATATAATTCTTAATTTTGAAGTGAACTAAACTGCTGAAAGAAGATGAAGATGCTCTTATCTTTTTCATGTCAATTTAGCGAGAGTAACTTATCTTGCCCGAAGCTTAGAAGTCAAAACTCTTTTCGAAGATACCTCTGTGACCCTGAGGCTTGGTGTACATAGTAAGAACCCGCTCAAAGTGACGAGAACTTGTTTGAATAGATGTAGTAAAGACCCTGTAACTTTCATATTCTATCTTTAATTTATTAACGTGAACTTAAAATAATAATTTATTATAATTATTGTTAATTATCATATTATTGGGATGATTTAGTTTATAAAATTATTATATTATTTCTTGATTCTGGACATCGGACACTGGACAAAGCCTGTCTGGTGTTGTTATAGGTGACCTTGGACGGTTCAGACATTATATTTAGTTCCCAGTTCTGCTCTTCCATAAAACTATTGGTCTACAGTACAGGCCGCTGTGCATGGACAAGCAAAGAATCGGTGCACATGTGAAGTTTGATGGCTGGCCAGCATCGGGACTCAGAATTTAAAGGGTGACTCAGAGAATCGTTTTCATGGATTAGAACATGTGCAACTTCTGAACTGACGTACCTGGAAATTTGTGTAGAAACTAAATATCCAAAACCGAAAGTAATTTTATATAATTTTATGAAAGAATAAAAATAAAGTATTAAAATATTGAAAGATATGATTAATAATTATTAATATTTATCATTTGTTCCTTAATCTTTTGCGAGTTACAAGTTCGAATCACGAAAATAACCTTTTTGTAAAAATTATAAAAATATATATATATTAATAACCATCTTTTGATCTCCGCAAAACAAAAACTTTGTGCGCGAAGTACATTGACTTTATTCTTTAATTACTAATCATAAAACCTAAAAATTCAGACCAATAATTCAACTATTCTTAACCTTCTCTCGATATTGATAATATAAATTTAATTTTTATATCAATTACATATAAAATAACAACAATAATTTAGTAAAAATCTTACTGATATTTGATATCTAAGATTTGGAGAGGTTCAGTAGTATACAATCTTACCCCTAACTAATAACAAGGCTATTTTTGAACAATACACGTAAAAAAGGAAAATAAAAAAGTTGTAGGATAATAATATGATAATTTAAATTATTACTTGGAGGATTGAGATAAATCATATTCTAATAACTCAATATTATAATAATAATAATAATAATAATAATAATAATAATAACATGCCCAATAAATTTGTTAACTACATAAAACTCATAATAAGATCACACAAAATATCATAAATTGATTGGTCTAGTTAATTATAAATCACATAAAAATTTTAATTATAAAAATTATTGTTTATTATATAAAATAATAAATGCATAATTAGATCATATCTTGTTCTTGAAATCGAGATGTGAAGTAATAGTGCGGCTAAAGTAGTAGAAGAAGCCGTTTAGCTGAGTTTCAGCGAGGCTTTGGCTTATTTAGTTGATGATGATGACGAACATTTGATTGAGACCTAAGTGTTCCTTTTCCTTAGATTTTAGGGTACAAAACCCCAAATTTCAAATGTGCATTCATTAGCTTATTATTTTTTTATAATATAGTTTTAAATGTCACATACTCAACAGGAAATTTACTATTAAAATTTTGGGTTGACAATGAAAGGCGTCCCTACAAGACATAATCAATTAATAAACAGCAAGTTTTTCCAACTAGAGGAATTTCCTGTCATGGACTGCATATTGAGTGGACCTTTTTTTTGTAAATTATTTAAATAATTGAATAATTTATTTAAAACATGTAATTTACGAAACATTAAGTTTACTTTTATATTTTAACTAATGTATTTTCATCAATATATAAAATAGAAATTACAACCATTTATCCTTTCTTTTTACTCAAGTTGGCAAAGTTTCTCTGATCTGACCTGACCTGGTCTAGAGTTAATAAGTTTGATTCAAGTTGATTTTATTTTGAATTGAACTCATATATTATTTAAAAAAATTAAAATTGAATTATAGCCTAATTAAAAGTCTAAAATTTTTAAAAATACAATATCGTTTTTAATTTTTTAAAATTAAAAACATATATTTAATTCAACTCAAGCATAAAAATTTCGAGTAGTGGTCCAACCTAATTGCCACCATTGCTTTTGACAGAATCTAATCAACTGAACTCGAATTATGATTTCTTCATGCACTAATTATTTTTATAGCTTGTCATCCAATCACTTGTGTTGTGTTGTGTATAAATTGGAACATAAATCATTAAGAAATATTTGTATATATACACAAAATCATGCATATATACCTTTTTGGGTCAACCATTACTCATATACATTAAGTGTGTATATACACACACGTAAATTAATGTGGAAATTTAGACTTGAACTTAACTTGATTGGATTTGATGTCATATGATGGGAAATGGATACTATATAATATAATAACGACAATATATTATTAATTCCTTTGCTTATTTATATTTTTTAAATTGTATACATTACATTAAAAAGGAGAGCCTTTGAACAACTAATAAAAGTTACTCTTTTATGATCAAAAAGTTACAGGTTTAAATCATGAAAATAATTTCAAACCTTCGTAAAATGAAGAACCCTATGCATTGGGTATGTTGATATTATAACATTACACCAAATTCAAAATTATTCTTTGTATATATTTAGAATATAATTTAAAAATTTTCAGAAAATATTATATTTTCCTAATTTAGCTTAAAAGAAGCTTTTGTCTTCTTCTTTTATATTAGCTACGTTTCCATTTGAATCCACATGTCTAGCATCTACTCCACTTTTAGGTAACAATGATCTAATATGATTATAGAATTCGCTAATACTGGTAAAAACTAATATTAATAAGCGTTAAACAAATAAGTTAAACAACAGTTAGCAAGATTAATATTTGGATTATACTCATTATTTATGTGGCCTTCCTGATCCACTCATGCACGTATGTATATTTTATACATTATGCTAGATGTTTGAATGTGATACGTGAACAACATCGTTCCAATATTGCAATATTCAATCAAACTTCTTTTTATCAAAATTGAATATATATATATATATATATACACAACACACACATATGTATTTACACATACACACTTAAAAGAACTTACATTATAATAAATAGGGTGGTAATAATATATATCTTCACAAAATTATGTCTAAGTAAAATAGTATTAAAAATTAAAAACATATTAATTTTGTCGGTCGTTTAATCTTCTATATTCAACGTGTGATAATTTTTAAGTGAAGAAATGGATGTGAATAAAATAACTATTTAAAAAGGCTCACACATTGTGAGTTACTTCAAAAATAGTTACATAATTTTAAATGTGAAATTTTCCATGCTTAAAAATAATGATTAAAAAATTCAACCGGTTCAGTCGATTTAATCGTAAAAATTTTGAATCATCTAACTTTTTGGTTCGATTTAGTTTAACAATTATTGTTATTAAAAATCATTCAATTTATTAATTAATCGATCAATTTTAGTAAATTAATCAATTCTTAAAAACTAAAATAAAGAAATTAATTTTTATTTTATAATTTCTTTTTAATTAAACTTTAAAATTTTTAATAAATAAGGACGATCTTTTCAATCATAGTTCAAATTTTTTATTTTTTTTATTTTTAGCGAGTTTTATAATAGTTTAATATTGCGTGAATATTAAATATTTTGTATTAGCTGTTTAAATTCTGATTCAGTTTTTAAAGCATTGCTTAAAAATAAAAATTACAAAATTTTAAATTGAATTAAAAATAAAAATAGAGGCATAACATAATGTACTCTCCAAATGAATAATACCCTCTTTACTCGAAAAAATATATATATAAAAAACTCAATGTGGTTGGGATCTTACCTATCTCTATTAATCTTATCGAATCATGAAAGCAATAAATGTGTAAGTTTAGGTTCTCGATCAAATATCATATTTGTAAATGTCTCATTCAACCACTTAAAGTTGCACCAAATTACCTTTGCCTTTTTTTTTTAGTTTAAATTTTTCTTCTTTTTCTTATGCTAGTGAACGCTTGTACATGTTTAAGAGGACACTATTAATTATTAATTAAAGTACTTTTTAAGTGCTGTAAATATCTACCATATACCATATAAAAATGTGGAGACAAAGGCAAAACCTTTGTAATTGTTCCTTCTTATTGACATTTTACAATGTCCACCTAGAGTTTATGTTATAAAATGACTAGGGTAATAGTGTAGCTACGTTTTGTTAAAAAATAATTAATATTTGATATAAAATTCACGCACAACATGCAAAATATAATATTATCTATTTTTATGCAATAATTTCTCAAAATAGATTAATTTATAAATTTAAAAATATTAAAATGTGTGATTAAATTTCAATAATTTTAGCCAAATTTATTATGTAAATCCTCTGTTAATTTATATAAGATAAACATTTTATAGGAATTTATTTAAAATGTGTATATATAATGAATATATATTTTTAAAATACTTAAATTATTTACTTTTTATCGAAGTTATCTTTTTGACAATTTACAAATATATATGTATATTTTTTTTAATTTTAATTTTAATTTATAAGTCATAAGTCAATTGAGTAATAAGATGTTCATCTCTTTGATATTTTAACAATTATTTTGTAATTGTTAAAAAAAAGACTATTATTTGTAATTATTATTTTTAAGAAAAAAGAAAAGAAAAATAATTAAGCACTTAGTTCCAATCCAAAAGCTAAACAGGCTCGGTCTATTTCCATGTGGCTGGCAGTGATAGGCTCCACAAAGGCATCGACTAAAAGTGGTCCTCACTGAAAAAGGTGACGTGTCTGGTCAAACTGATTGACCGCCTTACTCAATTACGCAACAATTTGCAGTTTTCAATGAACGGCGCCGTTTCGTTCAACTTTCCATTTGTATCGGGCAGCTGTTCACAATTTAACACTTTGGTTCTTACATGCCACCGTGGTTGAACACTGACCGTCGGATTAATCTTTCTCGTTAGTTCATTTTCTTCGATTTTTAATTTTTTATCCATTAAAATGTTCGTTAAAATCTTTATGTTAAAGGAAAAGGTTCATAATGTGTTTTTAAATGATTAAATAAAGAAAGCTGCAAAGTTCAGGCCATTGTATCTGAAATTTGGAATATACTAAATTTTGTGATTTAAAATTTAAAGAAGTTAAGAAAAGTAAGAATATAAAAGAAGTCATTTTGTTTATGATTATATAAATAAATAAAATGATGAAAGTGACATTTTTTATGTAACTAAAAATATCTTTTAATTTAGTTTTTCCATACCTTAAAATGCATTTTAAACCTCAAAATTCACAATAGAATACAAAATAGTTTTTAGAGTTTCAAACCGTTTAAATTAAACATCAATATTTTCAAAACAAATAATAAGTGGATGAAAATTTTAATAGAACTAACTTCCAATCAATTATTGACGCTATATTATTTTTTATTTGATAATGGACTCACTTTTTAATTTTTTAAAAAATAAAAAGTGAGTTATTGTCACGTGATAAATAAGATTCACTGTGTAAAATATATAATAGTAGGTTCCTCTTATTACGTTATATTTGTAGATCTCATTGCCGACAGTAGAACCTACTTTGAATTTAAAAAATATATGATGACATGATATTTAATCAACGGATAGTTAATCTCGTCAAATTTTCTATTTATTTAGAATTTGTTTGGAACATTTTGAAAATTTTAAAGCTCAATTTGAACGCTCCAAAATGTCATTATTTAAGTTATATTTTACTGTAAACATTGAGCTTGAAAATGCACTTTTTGCCAAGTTACTTATTCTCTCCCCCTATTTCTAAAAGAAGTTTTGTTAAGGACGTGAAAGCTTCATTTTACAAGACTATTTTCCTTATCAATTTAATTAAAACAATAAAGGAATAAAAAAGAGAGAAAAGGCTCTTATACAACATTTTTTTATTTTTAGTAATAAAAACTCATAAATATTACCTTTTGAGTGTTATATATATACGTTTGTGTGTGTATTTGTAATTTTTATAATTGATTGAGATTAACCATTCCAATATTATAGAATATAGAGTAGCTTCGCAACCTAATTAAACAATTGATCAATATATATATATATATATATATATGTATGTCCTAATCAAAAGTTTCAAAGCCAATAAAACTTTGATTTCCATAGCTATTTGATGCTTTGAACCTACCAAGATTCTTTTAATGGGTAACATATTTAAGTCTAATGATATATTAGTTATTAGATTATATGGACCGCCGTTTTAATACTTAATTGAGCTTGCGACGACGACAAAAAGCTCATAGTTTCTA